>CM075964.1:85497989-85742989 GCA_038048745.1 Coluber constrictor foxii | reverse complement strand
TTCCCAAGAAGCTGAAATAGGAAAGGTAATAAATAACCTGGACTTCAAGTCAGTGAATACAGCAAGTCCTCGACTTAGGACTATGATTAAGCTCAAAATTTCCATTGCTAACCAAGATCGTGGTTAAGTGAGTCCTGCTCCATTTTAGCACCGTTCGTGCCGCAGTTTGTTAAGTTAGCAACACGGTTGTTAAGTGAATCTGGCTTCCCCGTTGACTGTGCTTGTCAGAAGGTCGCTAAAGGGGATCCCATGAGCCCGGGATAAATACATGCCGATGGCCAAGCATCAGAATTTTAATCATGTGGCTATGGGGATACTGCAATGGTTCGTAAATGGGAAAAACAGTCGTAAGTCACTTTTTTTTTCAGTGTCGTAATTTTGAGCATTGTTGTAAGTCGAGGATCACCTGTATATGCATATATCTAATGATTAAATCTGTACAAAAGGGTTACTGGGCTATTTGATAGTTAAACATTCTTTTTTTTTTTACTATGCAACTGTTGAGTCACATATCTGCCTCCTTGCCAGTGGTTGAATACAATTTTTTTTTACTACCGGTTCTGTGAGTGTGGCTTGGTGGGTGTGGTTTGGCTTGGTGGGCATGGCAGGGGAAGGATACTGCAAAATCTCCATTCCCTCCCCATTCCAGAGGGAAGGATATTGCAAAATCTCCATTCCCTCCCCACTCCAGGGGAAGGATACTGCAAAATCTCCATTCCCTCCCCACTCCAGGGGAAGGATACTCCAAAATCTCCATTCCCTCCCCATTCCAGAGGAAGGATACTCCAAAATCTCCATTCCCTCCCCACTCCAGGGGGAAGGATATTGCAAAATCTCCATTCCCTCCCCACTTTTGGGAGAAAGATATTGCAAAATCTCCATTCCCTCCCCACTCCAGGGGGAAGGATACTGCAAAATCTCCATTCCCTCCCCGCTCCTGGGGGAAGGATATTGCAAAATCTCCATTCCCTCCCCACTCTTGGGAGAAAGATATTGCAAAATCTCCATTCCCTCCCCACTCCAGGGGGAAGGATACTGCAAAATCTCCATTCCCTCCCCACTCCAGGGGGAAGAATATTGCAAAATCTCCATTCCCTCCTCGCTCCTGGGGGAAGGATATTGCAAAATCTCCATTCCCACGCCACTCCTGGGAGCAGCCAGAGATGGTATTTACCGGTTCTCCGAACTACTCAAAATTTCCGCTACCCCTTCTCCAGAACCCGTCAGAATCTGCTAAATTTCACCCCTGCTCCTAGCACACTATGACCCCACACACCCTCTTTACGATTTGTTTCTGTTGCAGAAACAAATCGTAAACCTCTGGGAGAAGGTTTCGAAATATTTCTAGCAGGACTACCAGACTCTGTAACAGCTTTGTTCCCTATGCCATCCATCTGGTAAACTCGCAAAATTCGTTTCTCTCGCCATGTACATGTATACATCCGAACTAGACTGTGTTGCTTCTCTGTCATATAATATATGTGGGTATATGCATAATTTTGTGTTTGTTTATTTATTTTGTGATGTTTATATTGTGTAAATTGGAGGTGGTGACTCCAATTTACTGTATGCAATGAAAGTTCATTTTAATGTATGCCGATTAATGTACATTTAAAGTGGCAATAAAGTTATTCTAAGTCTAAGCCAGGGGTCTGCAACCTTAAACACTCAAAGAGCCATTTGGACCCATTTCCCACAGAAAAGAAAACACCGGGAGCCACAAAACCCTTCCCGTGCCTTACTATTTCTTAAGCGGCCACAAAACTAGCATATGTAGTTGAATAGTTTTCTACTTCTATATGTAGTTTTCTTGGATTTATCCATGGTTGGCTTACCGGGGTTGAAAAGCTCAATAAATCGCATGCCGCTGGGTGTCGCACGTTGGCGGTTGTGACACATATTTTGAGCGACAGGGAGCCGCAGCAGAGGGGTGAAAGAGCCACATGCGGCTCCAGAGCTGCAGGTTACTGACCCCTGGTCTAAGCCTATGTTTTATATTATTATTATTATTAGATACGCAGCAGTGTGAAATCACAGCTGCCAGTTCTTTAGCTGATGTTGGTCTTCACATGCATTGAGTCTTTTCCAAGAACTAGGATGTCATATTATCGTAATAAAGGTGCAAATTCGAGCAGTGTGGCTTTTCGTACAGTCATTAACAGATGGAAATTTTGTCAATGTGCATGCAGAGCACTTTCCAAGAATGTTAGTATTATTAGTAGTTTCTCGTATTGTATCATTTGCCTTTTAATCCTTGGTAGCTCTCCCGAATTCTCTGGCAAGTTACCTTATTTTTCGGAGTATAAGACACACCTTTCCCCCACCCCAAAAAGGGGGTGAAAATTTAGGTGCGTCTTATACATCGAATGTAGCCCCTCCCACCCACTGGCCCCCACCCTTTGGCCTCTGCCTCACAGCAGTTACCTCCTTGCAAGCAAACAGCAATAAGAAACGGCTCCTTTCAGCTTCAGCCCAGCCTAATTAGCACAAGTTGATTGGATCGGCCTCCTGACTCTCAGCTGATTTGCTCTCAGCTGTTTTGTGCAGGACTCTGCTGCTTGCGGCAAAGAGGCAAATTGCTGGAGCAGATTTTTTTTTCTCCTTGTGCTAATCAAACTATGCTGAAAATGAAAATGAAAGTAAAGCAGGCTGTTTGCTGCAACAAGGCAAAACTGTTGGAAGGCAGAGGCAGATTTCTTCTTTTTGTTTTCCTCGCCAAAAAAGGTAGGAGCGTCTTATAGTCCAGTGCGTCTTATACTTCGAAAAATACGGTATATAAATTGAATTTTAAAAAACCCAAACCTTTAGACCACCAAGGGCTCTGCAGTTCAACCCAGAGCTACAAATATTCTCTTCTATGGAATCGATTTCCTTCTTCCTTCTACCACACATTTCCTGGAATCGTAAACGTGTGGTACTGTATGCTTACTTACGTCTCTTCCAATATTGACAAAAGTGCATCTCTTTCACCTAGCTTTTACTTACCGGTAGTTCTTGACTTACGACAGTTCACTTAGTGACCTTTACAACAGCGATGAACAAAGTGCTTTATGACCATTTTTCACAGTTACCACCTTTGCAGCATCCCCATGATCGTGTGATCAAAATTCAGACGCTTGGCAACTAACCTGTTTCCCCCAAAAATAAGACATCTTCTGATAATAAGCCCAATTAAGCTTTTGAGAGCACGGCAATACGGCCAAGCGCTTATTTCAGGGTTCAAAAAAATGTAAGACAGGGTCTTATTTTTGGGGAAACACGGTAGTTCATATTTATGACCACCCGAAGGTCACATGATCCTCTTTTGCGACCTTCACTTAACAAGTGAGGCCAGAAAAGTTGTAAAATGGGGCAAAACTCACTTAACAAATGTCTCACTTAACAAATGTCTCACTTAACACTGGGCTTCAATTGTGATCATAAGTCGAGGACTAGCTTTTGTAATAGCTTTTGCCTTCATTTGAATACTGATTTTATTTCATTGTATACTGTAAAAACATACATTTTATTGCCAGGAAGCTGCCTTGAATGCTGATACAAACTAAAAGACAGGGTTTTATTAATTAATAGCACTATTGTTGCCATGCAGAGTTTAGTTATTTGCCACAGAGATGAACAAATATCTAATATACTTCCCTTCAGATACTGCTATTTTCTGGTTAATGTAAGGTCTGGCTCCAATTTTAAAGTTTTCTGGGAAAAGCAGAATGGCAAACAAGAAACGCTCTTGAATGAGACGCTTTGTTTCTTTTGAAGGATGGCCTGGCCCACAAAACGGAATTTCTGTTGCAGGAGAAGAAAAACTTCTTCCACTGCAAATTCCAAGTTTTATTTGCGCTGCAAGCACTGAAAACAGTGAAAATACTGTTCAAAGCAAACGGATGAGCAAATCCTCATAATCGTATGGGTGCCCCATCACTGGAGGCTTTCAAGAAGAGACTGGACAGCCGTTTCTCTGAAATGGAACAGACTCTCCTGCTTGAGCGGGAGGTTGGACTAGATGACCTCCAAGGTCACTTCCAACTCTGTGATTCTATGTTCTAATATCCAGGAATGAGGATAACAGGCCATGCCCTAGCTACAGAGATACTCAAGAGAGAGAGATTCATTTTGGTGAAATCAAAAGGCAGGCCTACATTAGAAGCCTATCTAGAGGGACGACCTAATTTAATCCAATTAACTGTACCAAAAATACGTAATTTTCCTTTTACTGCTGAATAACAAAAAAAGACAAGGAGCTTACAGCAACCAAAGATTGCAGTGACACAGAATTCTTAAACCACGGGTGGAATGCACCCACCACCTCTCCCTTCTCCTGTCATTTAAGTACAGGAAGTCCTCGGCTTATGACCACAATTTGAGCCCAAACTTTTATGTTGCTAATTGAAACATTTGTTAAGTGAGTTTTGCCCCTTTTTACGACCTTTCTTGCCACAGTTGTTAAGTGAATCACTGCAGTGGTTAAGTTAGTAACAAGGTTGTTAAGCGAATATGGCTTCCCCATTGACTTCAGCAATAGCAATAGCATTTAAGACTTATATACCGCTTTACAGTGCTCTAAGCCCTCTATAAGCGGTTTACAGAGTCAGCATATTTGCCCCCAACAATCTGAGTACTCATTTTACCGACTTCAGAAGGATGAAAGGTTGAGTCAACCTTCAACCAGTGAGGATCGAACTGCTGGCAGTGGGCAGAATTAGCCTGCAGTACCACATTCTAACCACTGCGCCACCAAAGCAATGTTTTCTGCTTTAAGCAATGCATCTCGCTCTCAACCAACTGGCTAAATTTTCCTTCTGGTCAACAGAGGACAGAGATTTATTTATTTAGCGTATGGCTGGTCACACACAAGGACAGAGAATATATATATGTGATTAACCTGGAAACGTGGGAATGTAAAAAAAAGTCACGCTCACATTATGCCGGCTTATTTTCAAGGCTTTTTCAGTATGATTAAATTATACTCATTTTCTTTCTCAATATATATTTGAAGCTTCGGCAATTCCCCTCATTCCATTATTTTTTTCAAGTTTGAATCCTGTGACCCTTCTTTCTCGTTCAGTGGGAACCTCTATTAAATTACCGTATTTTCTGGCGTATAAGACGACTGGGCGTATAAGACGACCCTCCTCAGAGCCATTTAAGGCTTGTCAGAGCCTTATGGGCTGGTCTGCCTGGTTACAGGAGAATGAGACCCGGCGTATAAGACGACCCCCGACTTTTGAGAAGATTTTTGTGTGTTAGAAAGTAGTCTTATATGCAGGAAAATACAGTACTATTTCAGACTTCTAATCTCAGCGTGCTCGTCCCCTGTGCCCATTTTTACAGCTTTTCTATATCCCTAATTGTCCCCTTCATTCATTAAACATAAATTTTCTTATTAGCTTCCATGCTTTCCAGGACCTTCTCATCTCTAAATATTCTCTCGTGTGGGTGCTCCATCACTGGAGGTTTTCAAGAAAAGTTTGGGTGGCCATTTGTCTGCAATGGTATAAGGTCTCGTACCTGGAGCAGTGGGTTGGACTAGGAGACCTCCAAGATCCCTTTAAATCCTATGATTCTATGTTCTACAGGTGCAAAAAACTTCCCACCACCACCTCCCCCTCGGGCTGGTAGGCCAATTTATTTTACTTTATTTTTTAGAAAACGTTCCTTCTCTCTTGCATTTTCATTCTCACATTTTATTTAAACATAATTTAAATTCTTGTGGAAAGTTACCTATTGAACTTCCATATGCTTTAGCAATTAGCACTTACTAATTGCATTAATATTTTTCTTTTTTTAAAAAAAAAACTGTTTAATTCCTCACCACCCACAGGTACTCTTTCTGCCTCGTGCCTGCCAAATAAAAAAAAAATCCCGATTTTACATTTGTACAGCATCTATAACATTTCCGGTTATTTTAATCGGTTAATTATGAACGAGATGTTTTTTTCTCTTGCCTGCAGATGGTAAACCAGTGTTTTAAAACCGTAGCAATTTACAAGATATGTGGACTTCAATTCCCAGAATTTCTGGGAAATAGCTGGCTGGGGAATTCTGGGAGTTGAAGTCCACACATCTGGAAATTGCCAAGGCTGAGAAATACTGCGGTAAATGAGAGCTGCCAGTTCACCCATTGTGGTCATAGTTGTATACCTTGTGCTTTTCCAAATTTTTTGTACCCAGAAAATAAAAAGCGATAAACACGTTCCTCCAGCAAAGTGAAAAATAACCAGCTGGGTCACAGAGGGAATAAAATATTTTCTGGCTTTCAGAGGGCAACTGCCATTCTTCAGCATCAGGCAGCTGTATAGACTTTCCCTCAACTGGCACCAGAAAATGGGATTCTCCCCTCACGTCGACAGCTACGCTCTTCCAACAGCAGCCCGGTTCTGCATTGCTAAGGCAGTGGCTGGATTTCACTGTGTAAACAATCACAAACCCACACACAGGCACAGATTCTGCCACCATTAAAGCGTGGAGCTGAGAGGGGGAGACACAGCTGTGCTGTGTTTTAGCAGCTGGGACAATGCAGCTGCCCTCTCTTGTTTCGGGAGACACAATAGGAAGAAGGCGCTGAGTCACAACGCAAAGCCTCTGAAAAGCCTCCTTTCCGAATCTCTTGATGGGAGTTTCTCCCTTCCTTGCCGCTGTGTCGTTGTGGGACTTTGACCCTGACGATACAAAAGTTCAAAAATCAAAGCAACGCCAAGGATTGTAAAATGTATTCCTTTTTTTAAATACATATTTAGATTTTATCCATTTTGCTGAAACCTGGGGCATGGTGCAAGTAGATCAGAGGTGGAATTCAGCCGGTTCAGACCGGTTTGCGTGAACCGGTAGTGGCGACCTGCGTAGACGCAGTCCCGTCCTATATCGCTGCGTTTTTGATGCTACACACATGTGAGGACGGCGCACACGAGTGAATCACCGTGTTGTTTCACGGCGGACGCATGCACAGATGGCACGCACAAGCAAATTGGTGTGTTTTGTGACACCGCACACATGCACAGATGGCGTACGCGCACATTTTCGGTGCTGGGCGAACCAGTTGCTACAGTATGTGAAGCTCCCCCCGTCGAGCTCAGCTACGGCTCGACACATGACTCATGAGGGGACTAAAACAAAACAAAACTACCATCAAGGGCAAACCTCACTATGGAGACTGGGCACAGGAGTTGTGGGGTGCACGAGGGTTTGTGTCAGCTCTCGGGAGGGTGTTATCTTCTTGACGATGGTGTGGATCGGTGCGAGAGCTGCTGCTGTTCTGGTGCCAGTAAATGACGCGGCGGGGAGAAGCCAGGATGACACCGATCCACCGAACAGCTGAGCTGCGTGTTAGGGGGTGGGGCGTGGGCGGCGCGGCATATTTAAAAGGCGCTGAGAGGCAGTAACACTCAGCGCCAACTTTGTACAAGTTCATATTTGGCAACGACTGAGACCCGTTTGTTGCGGATAAATAAACAGCAATCACTGGTGGCGCAATTAATACCGGCTTCGTGATTCGGCAAGTTTTCTGGCACAAACGCAGCTGAGCAAGCCGAGACTCCCTCTGAAGTAGATGATAGACTATTTGTGTTTACAGGTAGTCCTCGGCTTATAACCATTCGTGTAGTGAATGTTCAGTTACATTGACCATTTTTCACACTTAAAAGACTGGCATGAATTTATGGCAGTTGCAGTGTCCTGGGGTCATGTGATTACCTTTTGCTACCCGGCTGACAAGCAAAGTCAATTTAAACTACTAAGCAAAATAGTTGTTAAGTGAATTTTCTCATTTTACGACCCTTCTTGCCACAGTTGCTCAGTGAATCACAACAATTAAGTTAGTAACGCTGTTGTTAAATGAATCGGGCTTCCCCATTGACTTTGCTTGACAGTAGATGAAAACATGCCTAAAGCAGTGTTTCTCAACCTTGGTAGCTTGAAGATGGATGGACTTCAACTCCCAGAATCCCCCAGCCAGCACAATGAGAAACATATAGATATATAGAAGATGTCCAATACATATGTATTCTTTACAGCATTTTACTGAATATTTTAGCCCTTAACAGTTCAGGAACTCTCTGCAGTTTCCTCCACTTGTGAAATACATAGAGCTCCTGACAAGCCAAGCATACGCTGCTGACTTTTAAATAATTAAAATCTGCAGTGCTAAATCCATCTGGCTATACCAGAAAGGAGGAGAAAAGGAAGCAAATTACACACAGGAATTCTGTCTTTTTGTCAAAATGGCCATGGGGTTTTAGTGTCAACTGGCTTTTGAGTTCTACCCTGAAGGTGTACATTTTGAGGAGCATACAAAGGATCAGTCAAGCTAAGTTCCTTAAGGTTTCATATGAATGGAATTTGCAGCCAATGCTTTTATGGAAGTTATGTCAGTTTTGATTGGCAACGAAGGAGCTGCTCTCTCTCAACAACTGTCAGAGGAAGATCAAGTCTTTTTTCTCCAAACCAGAAAGCTGACTGGGTGACCTTGGGCCAATCACCAGGAGATGGTGAGTTCTAGTCCCACCTTAGGTATGAAAGCTGGCTGGGTGACTTTGGACCAATCACCAGGAGACCCTGAGTTCTAATCCTGCCTTAGGCATGAAAGCCATTTGGGTTTCTCATCTACCTGAGCAGTTTAGGAAAACACACACACACACACACACACACACACTTCACAACCCTGAGGAACATTCTCCTATCACAACCTCACATCAAAACCAAGGAAAAAAATGCTAATCAAATCCATTGATGAAGCTAATTCCTTACTTGTCCGCTAAGATATCATGAGCTTACTTTGCTGTTTAAGAAACCAAATTTTCCAGTCAGTCTAAAATTACCAAACCACCGAATTGGAAGGGACTATTTAATCTCCTGTGTCCAACTCTTTGCTCCAAGCAGGAATCCAGTCAGATGGCTGACCGGCTTCTACTCGAACACATCCAGAGAAGGAAAAATTTTGTCACTTATCTGGTGGTTCCAGAGGGACACTGGAGTTGGAATTAGATATGGTTCCACAGTGACGCTGCTTTTATTCCTAAGAAATACTTTTCTAATATTTAATGGATATCACCCCTCCTTCAGTACCACCTCCCACCATAGCTGGCTATACCATCAGCCTGCTCTTACCTTCAGAAAATTTGCCTTAGTTGCACTTAGTTGGAATCTGAATTAAGATCCATATTCTGAGTCCTTCCCTCTGTGATAATAAGAGAGCAAATCTGGCACCTCCTTTTGTGTGACTGCTTTCAAAACGGGAAAACAGAAAACTGAATAGAGTAGAGTAGAGTAGAGTAGAGTAGAGTAGAGTAGAGTAGAGTAGAGTAGAGTAGAGTAGAATAGAATAGAATAGAATAGAATAGAATAGAATAGAATAGAATAGAATAGAATAGAATAGAATAGAATAGAATAGAATAGAATAACAGAGTTAGAAGGGACCTTGGAGGTCTTCTAGTCCAACCCCCTGCTTAGGCAGGAAACCCTACACCACTTCAGACAAATGGCTATCCAACTTCTTCTTAAAAACTTCCAGCGTTGGAGCATTCACAACTTCTGGAGGCAAGTGGTTCCACTGATTAATTGTTCTCACTGTCAGGAAGTTTCTCCTTAGTTCTAAGTTGCTTCTCTCTTTGGTTAGTTTCCACCCATTGCTTCTTGTCCTGTCCTCAGGTGCTTTGGAGAATAGCTTGACTCCCTCTTCTTTGGGGCAGCCCCTGAGATATTGGAGATCTAAGCATCAATCTGTTCTGAAAGGAAGAAGTGACTGAGGTCCAAAGTGTGCAACCATAATTGGGGACGGTTGCGGTGGCTACACGTTTGTAAATCATGGGCTACCTGTAACACACACACACACACACACACACACACACACACACACACTGTCACGCTGAGATCTGCACTCAACCTCCGAGTTGTCTTCTGGCAACACATCCCCAAAAGTGATGGATGAAGCTAGGTCAAAAGCTAAACCCAATGTCATTTACGTGGACTTCTAATTAGAATTAGCTGCGGTTCATTTTACCCTTCAGTTGTATGCTTAATAACAATCAAGTTACAAATAGGTGTTGTCTGGAAAGCATCCAGTTCTTTCCAAGGTCAGCTTTAGTACCTGAGGCTGATAAATACTATTCCATCCTTTAAGTCACTGTGTCATGATGCTTATTAATTGAATTCAGAAGGCTGCACTTTCATGGTAGTGGATATACAAGTAAAACTGTAATTCTACAAACCAGGTGGGGAAACGTGCCCATTAAAACGGAGTTGTCCATTAAATCAGAATGGATACAATTTATGTCATTTGGGTAATTATCCAGATGACATAAATTTGAGCCAAATATGTAAATTACAACAATTAATAGTAGATCTTTTAGGGTTGATTGAAAGTTAAAATTAATATGTTGTCTTTCCATAGATGGAGGTTCTGTAAAAATCAGTGTTATTGTGCAAACAGTATATATATATATACACATTTAAGGATGCGCAAAGCTAGAATAAAATAGCACTAGACATAGCATTTAGACTTATATACCGCTTCATGGTGCTTTACAGCTCTCTCTAAGTGGTTTACAGAGTCAGCCTATAAGGACAATTTTGGGTCCTCATTTTACCAATTTTGGAAGGGTGAATCAACCTAGAGGCAATGAGAATTGAACTGCTGGCAGTCGGCAGAGTTAGCCTGCAACACTGCATTCTAATCGCTGCGCCACACCCAGTGAGTGGTATCAGGCTGGCTACGTCCACCCAGTTAGCCACGCCCGGCCAGCCCCCCCCCCCCCCCGAGGTCAACCACAGCCCTGTTGCGGCCCTCAATTTGACATCCCTGTGTTAGAGAATGTGGTAGCATTGAAGCAGTAGCACTAAATCAGCCACAAATTTGTCATATTTCAGGATATGCATCCTGCTAACATAGCAGCAATCATTATTCCCAACACTCCTAGACAGCTTCCCACAAGTCAATGGGGAAACTGGAGGAAGTCCAAATCAAGAGGGAGGGAGGGGTAGAGAGCGATTTTCAACACTACCTACCAGCTTCCCACAGGAAATTCCATAGGGAATCTGGCAGGAACTTGCAGGTTGCTCCCATTTCTACGGTTTCTTGGGGTCATCCATGGTCATTCTGTTACTCTATTTAGGCAAAGCAAAATGGCTGAAACAATGACCCAACCGGTTACGAGTTATCTACGAGTTATCTATATTTCCAAATATCGCAGAATTCTTTCAAGAATTAAAAAGATTAGGGCTGAACCATGTAATCTGACAACGGCAAATTAAAGTGATGAAAACAAATTAATTCTCAGCTATTTCAATTCTATAATGTAAAAAAATAAGGACGATCTTTCAATAATGAGCCACAGCTTCTATTTAATTAAACTGCCAGTTTTCACCCAGTTGCTCCCACATCTCAAAAAAAAAAAAACCTGCTAAAAAATTCTGGGAATATGCCAATTTATTTAAACAGAAATGATTACTCCATTTGTGTAATCAATCAGCCGAACATTCTATAACCAACTAATAACTCTAAAAATTGCTAGGCCTAATGAAGACAAAATGTGAGGATTGAATTTAAAAAATGAAGAGAAAAGGTTTTAATATATCTAGATTAATTGGCTTTCGTTTTTATTGCACTAGTAGTTTTAATCACAGACCAGGACCAAAACAATATAGCACTTTCAATGCTCGATTTAAATCAATGGCTGTTTTCATTACAGCAATGAATTACTATTTTTCTTTACTGTTTTGCTTTTAGTTTCTGACTCTCATCAGACTAATTCAGAAAAAAGGAACATAATTATGCCCTATGTCTTCAAGGATTTGGGATTCAGTTATATTCCTTAAAGATTTAAGTCCCTATTTTCTCATAGATATTGCCAGCTACTCCCTTGAAAATCTTAATTACCCTGGCTTCAGGTAGAAAGACCTGTAACTAAGTTAAAAGGTAAAGGTTCCCCTCGCACATATGTGCTAGTCGTTCCTGACTCTAGGAGGTGGTGCACATCTCTGTTTCAAAGCCGAAGAGCCAGCACTGTCCGAAGACATCTCCATGGTCACGTGGTCGGCATGACTCAACGCCAAAGGCGCATGGAATGCTGTTCCCTTCCCACCAAGGCTGTCCCTATTTTTCTACTTGCATTTTTTTACGTGCTTTCAAATTGCTAGGTTGGCAGAAGCTGGGGCAAGTAACAGGAGCTCATCCCGTCACGGGGGCACTAGGCATTCGAACCGCTGAACTGCCGACTTTTCGATTGACAAGCTCAGCATCTTAGCCACTGAGCCACCACATCTCCATTACATGATTAGCCAAATATAGGAATATTTATCAACTCAATGCATCAGAAGCTAGGTACGTATGCTTACATGCTTGTATATTTAATATACTATGGACATAATACTTACTTATTCATGTATACACACATGTGAGCACATGTGCGCATGCTGGAGCACTGAAAACCCGAAGACCAGATGGCCAGCACGCACATGCCTAGTTTTTGGCTCTTTTTGGCCAGGTTTTTAGCCATTTTCAGGCCATTTTCCAGCACTCTGGCGCCCGCGAAGTCCAGCTGGCCTGTGTGCATTTGCATGCCAGAAACCAGAACAGCTGGCGATGGCACGTGTGCCCACAGAGGGCATTCTGCATGCCACCTCTGGCACGCATACCACAGGTTCGCCATCACGGGTCTAGTATTTCCAATCCAGCTAGCACAAATAAACTCTAGCAACACTTTGATATATTTTTTTTATAGAAACATACATTCTGAAGGGAAAGCGTAGCAAGAAAAGTCTGCATTCACCAAGTCAGACCATTACATTGTTATTTCACAATTGTCTGCTTTGATCAGCAGCCGCCTTCCCAGGTGATCGGCATGGGGTGTGCAAAACATGCCATTTTGCATCGTGTTAGGAAAAATTCGGAACGTTCTATTTTCTTTAACAAGCCTACTAATCTGGCCATTCCCAGGAGGAAGTCTGGCGGTCGCCCAGAAGACATTCCTTTGGAACAGGAAGTGGGACCAGGCCTTTAAAAGATGAAAGGCATCTATCACAGCCTACGATTTTATGTATTTCAGTCAACTTCTGCCAACACAAAACAAACCGCAGGTTCTCCTTCATCATAGTTTTATAATCTGCGCGCTCCCAGTTTAATTTAGAATACTACTTGACGTATCTGAAAGTGGTCCCATCTTTGATCATCTCTCACTTGCTTTTGCTACGATCAAACCAAGGGAGAATGCAACCTGGATGCGTTGGCGAGAACTCACTGGTGTGCTTTGTGACGGACGAATGCCAACCCATCTTAAATCTAAGATTTACAAGATAACCCTGTTGCATTGTATGGCACTAAATGCTGGGCAGCAACAACAGGGACCGAAACTCTCTCCATGCCATGGAAATGTGAATTCTCCATTGGATATCGGGCATCTCCCTTCTTGACCACATCACAAATCACACCATTCGACAACATTTTGGGTGTGGCACTGATTCTAGAGAAGGTGAGAGAAGGCCAGCTCCGCTTGCATGTATGGGCATGTCCAGACAGTAGCACCTTCCACCGTGGCCAAGACTGCCTACCAACTAGAAGTCAATGGCCGGCGACCTCGCGGGCGCCCAAAACAGAGATGGCAAGACACCATCAACAAAGACATGCAAGCTGCAGGCCTATGCCCTGTAGATGCATCTGACCATGTAAAATGGTGTTCAATGATCCAAAAAGTGGACCCTGCACCTGCGGGAATATGCTAGGAGGAAGAAAAAGAAGATAGCCACTTGAAGCTTCCTGAGATACCTAAGGATTTTCCAACATACAAATGAGATTTTTGTTGTTGTTGGTTGCGAAGTTATGTCCGACCCATCACAACTCCATGGACAACATTCTTCCAGGCCTTCCTGTCCTCTGCCATCCGTCGGAGTCCATTTAAACTCATGCTGACTGCTTCAATGACTCCATCCAGCCACCTCGTTCTCTGCCGCCCCCTTCTTCTTTTGCCCTCCATCTTTCCTAGCATTAGGCTCATCTCCAGTGAGTCCTTCCTTCTCATTAGGTGGCCAAAGTATTTGAGTTTCCTCTTCAGGATCTGGCCGTCTAAAGAGCAGTCAGGGTTGATCTCCTCTAGGACTGACCGGTTTGATCACCTTGCAGCCCAAGGGACTCGCAGGAGTCTTCTTCAGCACCAGAGTTCAAAGGCCTCAATGGCCAAATCCTCCCATGAGCTTTTGGAAGTCTTGGGGATTCAAGCCCCCAGCCCATCGCACAAAGCCAGCACTTTCCCTTGAGTTCAATTCAACAGAGTGATGGGAATAGTCTGGTTTATTTTAGAAGGAGCTGAACAACCAAAATTTTTAAGATCTCTTCTTTTTCACCATGAGTTTATCTTAAGAAAATGAATGCAAATTGTTTGGAGAGGGGGCTTGAGCATGCACATACTATACATGCACAAAGGTGATTATGAAAGCAGCATCCAGATTTTACCTCGTGTAATCAAAATAATAAGGTTACTTTTTCATCAGCAATCCACGGCAAAAGAGGAGAATGCATAAAGGCCGCTTGCAAGAAATTTTCTGAAAACCATAAAAGTTAACTCTGCCATTCTTTATTCTGATTGAATTAACCTTTTGTTTTAACGTCCTGGAATTCTGAGTGTCAAGTCATTTACAGTGGGGAGGGTTTTTTTTTTAATTATTAAAAACGTTAATTAAGGATGACTTATAGCACAAAGCATTGTCTTGACATATTATCAATGGCCAAGGTCACGCTCAATTAGAGCTTTGAGGAAAAAAAATATCTCTCTATGTAGTGGCGTACAAGTTAAGGGACTGCTTAATTCATATTTCATGCCATTCCTTTGGAAATATTACACAATGCTTTACCAAACAACCAAGTGACATTATCTCGTGAAAGATGGCTTACGTTTTTGGACATGATATAGCCCAAAGGGTAATGGCTGATAATTTCATCCATCCATCTTGACTGAAGTACAAGTCCCTCTGTGAGTATAAAGCAACCTGGCTTTCATGTAAGATCAATCCATTACAGGAGAGAAAGCTAATTTGTTCCAGTGACAAAGCACACATCTCTGGCTGGCTTAAAAATGTTGGATTATAGTACATCCACAATAAACATTTGTCAAATCAAAGAGTTTTCCCTGCCCCAAACATAAAACCCAATGACTGATACCACAGAATGCTGGCTAAATGGATTATTAATAATAATAACTTTATACAACGAAATTCACTTAACACCCAAAGACCAGGTCCAACACACATAACAATCTCCAAACACACTCTCACCTAAACCACCCAAACATCCACACAACAGACCAAGTAATGCTGTCCAACAGCTTACTGAAGGTGGCCCTTTAGTTCGTTGTTGAGTGCAATTATAGCTCTGGGATAAAAACTATTCAGAAAACGTGTGGTCCGAGTTTGAATTTATTTATTTATTTAATTTATTTATGCTGCCCTATCTCCAAGGACTCAGGGCGGCTCACGACGATAAAAATGCATAATCCCTCATTAAAACAGTGAGAATTAAAATTCAGATTTAAAACAGTTAAAATTGATTAAGAAATCCCTGTCATTCCAAGCTGCGGAACAGCCAAGAATTGTTCTGTATCTTCTGCCAGAAGGCAACAGTCCAAAAAGATTGTAAGCAGGATTGGAAGAGTCTTGGAGAATGTTATGCAACTTTCTCAAACAGCAAGATTCTAAGATGTCATCCAGGGCTGGTAGCTGGAGCCCAATGATACTCTGGGCAGATTCTCTGTAGAACTTTTCTGTCCGCTACAGAGCTGCTCCCATACCATGCAAGAATGCCATATGTCAGGATACTCTCAATGGTGCTGCAATAGTAGGGCAGAGGTAGCTGCTGAGATAGATTTATCTTCCTGAGCATTCTCAGGAAGTACAGCCTCTTCTGTGCCTTCTTCACAAGCATGTCAACATTCATCGTCCATGAGAGGTCCTTCGAGATATAAATGCTCAGAAATTTAAAACTACCCATCCTCTCCACCTCCTCATCATTTATGTACAATGGTAAATGTACATCTCTCCTCCTCCTGAAGTCAATTATAAATTCTTTAGTTTTTCTGGTGTTAAGTGTAAGATTATTTTCTTTACAGATTATGGGGTCTTGAATAGAGGGCCTAAGAATACTCTAAGAATGCCTTAGTGGATTACCACCTAAATATGAGCCAGCAGTATGCAGCCGAAAAAGCCAAGACAATCCTAGACTGCATTAACAGAGGGATACAATCACAATCAAGGGAGGTACTAATACCACTCTATAAAGCTTTAGTAAGTCAACACCTAGAGTACTGCATCCAGTTTTGGTCACCATACTATAAAAAAGACGCTGAGACTCTAGAAAAAGTGCAGAGGAGAGCAACCAGGATGATTAGGGGACTGGAGACTAAAACATAGGAAGAACAATTACAGGAACTGGGCATGGCTCATCTAGTGAAGAGAAGGACCAGGGGAGACATGATAGCAATCTTCCAATATTTGAGGGGCTGCCACAGAGAGGTGAGGGGTCAAGCTATTTTCCAAAGCACCTGAAGGCCAGACAAGGAATAATGGATGGAAATTGATTAAGGAGAGATTCAACATAGAAACAAGGAGAAATTGACAGTGACAGCAATCAGCCAATGGAACAGAAGTTGCCTTCAGAAGTTGTGGGAGCTTCATCACTGGAAGCTTTCAGGAAGAGACTGGACTGCCATTTGTCAGAAATGGTGTATGGTCTCCTGCTTGGGAGGGGGGTTGGACTAGATGACCTACAAGATCCCTTCCAACTCTGTTAATCTAATCTAATACTCTTAAAATATCTTCACAATGAGTGAAGAAGAACTTTTGATTCTGGTTGGCATGAAAGGAGAATCCTCTGCAGTCCACATTTTCACTTTTGCATCAATCCATATTTGTTCCATCACAGTATAGACAACATACATACCCATACACAAATGACTAATGCTCTCAAGCCACATATAAAAGATTCAGCTGAATATTAATATCAAGAACAAAGTTAGAGAATGGCTCCAACGGAATATAAATGAATGAATGGAGACAGAGAAAGCGCACATCATTATGGCATTTCAAAAAGCAAGAAACTGATCTTTTACATTTTTATTATAAAATGCCTTACATATAAAATGCTTACATATGGGTTTAATTAGAGAAACAGCTGTTTAACAGCACACAATTAACCATACCTGATTAGAAATATAGTCCAGTCCAGCCTTAAAGCATTATTTGAGAGAGGTATATTGATTTTAAAGATGTGACCTATTTAACAAGTACTTTGATTTGTGAGAATACAGTTTTAATTACTTCGGTAAGCAGTGCCAGAAATTCCAAACAAGTTTCTTTAGGGCTTCAATATTTTTTTCCTTACCCATGCATCCATAAAAACAATTACATATATTAAAAAGGACAGCATTTTTACTTAATCCCTCGTATGTAATAAGAATCAATAAATGGAAACATAAAATTGAAAACAGAATTATATCAAAGCAAGTAGTGCCATGGGATTAAAGACACACATTCTTGCAGCTTTTTAAAAATGTACTATGGGGTTTTACTGAGAAATACAGATACTGGTCCTTGATTTAAATATAATATTGCAGCTACAGGATGATATGCCCAGTATTCATGTATTCAGAGAAATTTAGTCTTCTCATCAGTTGCCCTGACAGCTTTGGCTGGAGAATGGGGGAGAGAAAAGAGAATACGATCCTTGCCGTTATATATTATTAAACGTCCTTAGCATCCATCTTTGGTTTTTCGAAAGTGATTAAAATTCTCTTTCATTGTTAATCAGACCGAATTTATCACTGCTCCAAGCAAGGCTGTAGCAACGGAATCCGACATGCAAACTTGAAATAAAGACAGCCAAAGCCCCAGGCAAGAAGTCAATCGCCCAACAGCCAGATAAGATTCAGGCAGGAATAAATTAGGTGAATGCCCTAACTTCGAGGGGTTTTTCTTTGAGGACTTTTCCTACCTTTCTTGGCAGTGCCTGATCTACGTCTGGCTGGCGATACCAGCTCCTTCACAGTCTGCAAGACCTGAATCATCATTTCTGGTTAACCAAATCAAAGCCGCCAGCTGCTCTTTCGGAATGCCAACAGGTTTCATCCCTACACAGATCGCTTCACGGCTGCCTTCGGATAAGCTGGAACCACAGCAACGCAGCAGCTCCGCTACCTTTCTGAGCATATGCGTGACAACGGTACGGATGCAGGAGCAAGCAGCATCAACTGGGCATCGTCTATCAGATCCCTGCAACGCGTTTCAGGATGGAGCTCCGAAGTTCTCATGGCCCCTTTTCAAATAAGGCTTCTAAAACCGCCACGTTTCTCCCCAGTTCAGGACACGAACCTCTGTTCTTTTCCACAATAATAATAAAAAAAGAGTAGATCAAACTCATACAGGAAATCAATTCTAGTGGTGGGTTAAGAATCAGAAAGCGCCAAGGCACCTAAAAACTTCGAGCCCAAAGTAACGCTGCAGTAAATTGAAAAGAAAACACTCTTTAAGTGTGTTGGGAAAAGCCTATTGGCTTCCACACTTCCTGCTTTTATGCACATCCCAGCCTCTCATTCCTGCACATATGCATCATGCTGCAAACTGAAAACCTTACAGGGAGCATTTCAGCAGCGATTAAATCTTCCCACAGGGGAACAGAATACATATTCACCTGAGGCATTTCTGTTGTGCCTGCCAGGTAATTTGAACCCACAGAGCATCACCAACTCAAAGTTTCCAAACCATTAACCTAATCATCCATGACACCTGCTCAGGTATACAGCCTGTGGAAGAGAAACGGGGAAAAGGACTTCCCACTCCTTCTAAGAGCCTTGTTAGAATCTTTTGAAGCAAAACACATTTAAAAAACAGGGAAAGCCTATGCAATCTCCGAGTCTGAAAAAGACGTGATGGTAAAGCCAACAACATTGTTTTTTTAAAAAAATATGTATTTGTGATTTAAATATGAATCATACTTAAAGTGAAACCGGCGTCTTCGGGCTTTTGACAGTACAAACTTATCTAGAGCCACAAGTACAGTAGCTCCTTGATCCAGATATATAGGTAAGGTAAAGGTTCCCCTCGCACATATGTGCTAGTCATTCCCGACTCTAGGGGGCGGTGCTCATCTCCGTTTCAAAGCCGAAGAGCCAGCGCTGTCCAAAGACGTCTCTGTGGTCGTGTGGCCGGCATGACTAAAAGCCAAAGGCGCATGGAACGCTGTGACCTTCCCACCAAAGGTGGTCCCTATTTTTCTACTTGCATTTTTTTACGTGCTTTCGAACTGCTAGGTTGGCAGAAGCTGGGACAAGTAACGGGAGCTCACCCCATTACATGGCGCTAGGATTCAAACTGCTGAACTGCAGACCTTTCGATTGGCAAGCTCAGTCCAAAATAAGACATCCCCAGATAATCGGGCTTTTTAGCGCATGGCAATAAGGCC
Source organism: Coluber constrictor foxii (assembly GCA_038048745.1). NCBI lineage: Eukaryota > Metazoa > Chordata > Lepidosauria > Squamata > Colubridae > Coluber > Coluber constrictor. The sequence continues at coordinate 85,723,560 of CM075964.1, read as the reverse complement.
AAGCGCTTATTTCAGGGTTCAAAAAAATATAAGACAGGGTCGTAAGCAAAGATTTTTATGCAGCCCTAGTTCAGTGAAATCACAATCCACTAGTTTCTAGGCTTTTTTACTTTTTCCTGGCAGCCAGCAAACCCTCTGCTGCACATTGGGAGACTAAGGAGACTAAAATAGATCTATTTCGGGCTTATAAACCCTCATCAGTTAGCCACACCCTCATTCCATGTATCCTCCCTGTAAATACACATACACATACACACACATACACACACACACACACATATACATACATGAGAATACCTTGTTGAGAGGAATCCCCCCTCCCCCCTCCAAAAATGTGGATTTTGTACCTGACCTAATATTGCACCTATAGCATTGCATATGGACTGCTATATTAGTCCAAAGTCTATTCTGCAATGCTACTGCTGGAGCTGAAAAGGGGAATTCCGTCCAACTTTTAAATAAGCCATTATCACCACCATGGAGCAGAGCTGGAGAAACAGACTCGGGTTTTTTGGTTCTCCTGAACTTGGGAACTATAAAGCCTAAACAACCCACAGCAGTCAGCTTTTACGTCGATGCTCGAGAGAAGAGGCAATCTGCCCTCCTTTCTCTTTAATTTCATGGCTTGATGGAAGTCTTGGCGCATCTCAATTACCAATGCCTCCTGGGCCCTTGGTGGCAAGGCATAAAGCAATGTTAGTAAACCTACATGTAAATGCTTTCCTCTTAGCCCTTTGAGACCGCAATTGGCAATAAACGTTGTTCCCTTTTGAGCGTGTTGCTCCAGATCCAGCAAGCCCTTGAGATTCAAAGTGGAACAACCAGAGAAAACACCCGACTTCTAACTGAAGCCAACAACAGTAAGCAAAATGAACCAAAAATCTGACCTACATGTAAAGTCATTGTTTTAGAGTTTTAGTTAGCCACACTTCTCAGTGGATTCTCTCATATGCAGGGGTGGGCTGCTGGGGGTTCACAGGGGTTCTGGAGAACCTCTAGCTAAAATTCTGTGCAGTTTGGAGAACCCCCAAATCCCACTCCTGGATGGCCCCGCCGCTCCCGCCCCTCCCAGGAGACACCACGTGGCCTATTTTGGATGCAGGTAAGTGCAGGGCATGCACAAAGCCTTGGGGAGGGTGAAAAATGGGCCTACCGGAAATTCGAGGAGGTCAGAAATGGGCCCGTTTCCAGACTCCAGAGGGCCTACAGAGCCTGGGGAGGCAGTTTTCATCCTCCCGGAGGCTCGAGGAAAGCCTCTGGAGCCCGGGGAGGGCAAAAATCCCCCTTTCTGTGGTGCGCTAGGCCACGCCCACCATGGCCACGCCCATCCAGCAACCGGACAAAGAACCCCTTGCTACAATTTTTGAAGCCCACCCCTGCTCATGTGTCCCTTTTGCTGAGCAACAGTCTTTCCTCATTTAATTTTATTTATTTTTTTTACTTAAACATGAACAGTGGGTCAAAGAAATTGTCCATCAGCAGAATCCCCCTTAACATAGTGACATGAATTTCTCTCAAGTTCAACGTATTCCACGCAAATGCTTTCTTTAGACTGCATCACCAATTTCAATGTAAACATGTGATTATTATTATTTTTTGAATAAGCAGGCAGGTTGAACGGTATTCCACCAATCACACTGTACTGCCTATTTATATTCTCAGCCACAGCAACTAGGAGTATGTGGGTGTGGAACAGAAGGATATATGGTTGGGGGTTTTTTTCTTTTTGTTTTTTTTTTCTTTGCAGCTGAACAATCATAAGGGAGTTCTCTGCATGTTGATGTTCTGCAGATGATCTGAATTACAACTGCCATCACTGGCTAGGGGATGAGGAGAAATAACATAATTAGAGAGTGCCAAGTGGAGGATGAGCTCATTTGAGCTCATGGAGAAGATCATTTCTGTCTGCCTCCAGCAAACATTATTACTTAATTCTATCACTGGGAAGACCCAAAGAACCAGATGCCCAGTTGGTTCCATCTGGTTGCTCGATGGGCGAATACTTCGGTCGGTGGGAATTCTTCTTCACAGTGGTTACCATGGAAGCTTTGAAGAACACTAGTATGGGACCCAGCTGCATCAGCATCAACTGCAGCAAAATCGAAGGCTAATGCAGGAGTGGGCAGCTATGACAACTTTACGACCTGTGGACTTCAACTCCCAGAATTCCTCAGCCAGCCATGGGTGTTGAAGTCCATAGGTCTTAAAGTTGCCGTAGTTACTCACTCCCGGACTAATGAATAGGAATAAGAATATTTCTTTGATGGATTTTTCCAACCTTCTCAAACAGACTCTTCAGAGTTCTACCATACCTTCTGAAGAGCCTAATGCTGGGAAAGATTGAGGGCAAAAGAAGAACGGGACAAAAAACGAGGTGGCTGGATGGAGTCACTGAAGCAGTTGGTGTGAGCTTAAATGGACTCTGGGGATGGTAGAGGACAGGAAGGGCTGGAGGAAAGTTGTCCATGGGGTTGCGATGGATTGGACACAACTTCACAACTAACAACAACATCATACCTTCCTAGCCTTAATCAACCCTTAAGGAAATTTTGTTTTCCTTGGCCCCTATTTTTTTCCTTAATTCCCAGCTTTATCTAGTCCTTTGAAAGGAACTCTCTCTCCTGCATTCCATCAAGTCACTCCAAGAGATTCTTCTTTTTTGATTAACATGCCATGATAGGCTCTCCTGCTTGAGCAGGGGGTTGGTCTAGAAGACCTCCAAGGTCCCTTCCAACTCTATGTTCTAACTTTTCCAACAGACTCTTGCTAGTTTTCTAAGCATTCTGTTCTCTCTACAAACGGCCACTTCCAAATCTTGCAAAAGGAACTTTTTTTCCTGACCTGTGGCTCTTCCCAAAACCAAAACAAAAGAAGTCTGCATGTTTTGAGCCCTCTGGCATTTCTTTAAGTCTTCAAAAATAACTTTTTCCCCACCCCTGGTCCATGGCCATCGCAACATTTCCTAGAGGTCTAGGGGTAGCCCTAGCCCCTTGACTTCTTCTTATCAAGGAATTCTCATACTTCCTGGCCAGCAGACTTCGTTTGTGGATCGCCTTTCATTTATTAAATGGCCTTTTCCAAAATGTGCATGATAACGCTCATCACCATTTTTATGGCTCAAAAGGAAATTTATATCAGGATGCGTTAGGCAGCCATCATGGGGATTTTCCTCTGCATATTCTCCAGGGAGTACTTGCCATCTGTTAATATATTTTTATAAAGATAGAATCTTTTAAAAATAATTAAGATGATACAAGGAGGAGGAAAAGTGAATTACTGCAGAGCAGTGTTTGTTTCCTGATTCTTTCATGGCATGATTCCGTGGTTGTTTATATTATAAACATCCCATGTTCCTACCTCTTTTCGAACAGTAAGCCCATTCCACTCCCCAAAAGGACAAAATATTTAAAATGAAAGACATTTTGGAAAGAGGCCAGAATATTAAATAAACATCCTGATTGCAACAACAATAGAAAAAAATGGAATTTAAAAAACAGCATGGAATGAAAGCAAAATGCCCATTTAGCTCTCACAATAAACAAAATAATGAATAATTTAGACATCCACGTTTATAAGATGCCAGTATAGGATGCTGCTATTTATAATCGTCAGAAAAAAAGGATCTGAAAAAAGGACAGGGTACAGCCTATCAACAGACTGTGTCAGGCCAACATTAAACCAACTTAATTTAAACAAAAAGTCTTAAAGAGAAAAAAAAAAGAACAAGCCAGAAAAAGCAACCTCTGTTACTATCTGGAAAACAAAAGCTTTAATATCCGTGCAACTTTATTTTCCATTATTAAAAACCGCCGCCACTGATCATTTTTCTTTAAAGGTGATCTGACCACAGGCAGGTACTGAGGGTTTCAACGATAGCACTAAGATCAAAAGCAGCTACAGGGAAGATGAAACTGTTTCATAGACCATATGATATTTTCAAGGTAAATAGTCTATAACCAGAAGTGTCCAACCTTGGCAACTTTTTTTTTTTTAATTTGATTTATATGCCGCCCTTCTCCGGAAACTCAGGGCGGCTTACAATGCGTTAAGCAATAGCCTTCATACTTTTGTATATTTTATATTTATACGAAGTCAGCTTATTGCCCCCAACAAACTGGGTTCTCAATTTACCCACCTTATAAAGGATGGAAGGCTGAGTCGACCTTGAGCCTGCCTGGGATTGAACTCACAAGTAATTGCAGCAGCTGGATCTTAAATGCTGCCTTTGTAGGAGGCATTACTCCTACATTACGCTACTCAGGCTCCTTTAAGACTTGTGAACGTCAATACCCAGCATGGATGGATTGGGAATTCTGGGAGTTGAAGATCAGGGATCTTAAAGTTACCAAGGTTGGGGACACACACACACACACACACACACACACACACTGATCTACACACAGTTAAGGAAAGGTAAGCTAAGTATCACTTTACTTAGCCACTCTGGGAACAGCGAAGGACCAGTCCATGGTGCCTCTGTCAGTGAAAACGGAGCTCGGGGAGGCCTCACACGGCCCGCCCAGGCTCCATTTAGAGCCGCGACCGCCTCCTGCACCCCTCTACCAGCTAAAACGGAACCTGGGGGGGAACCCGGCCTCCCCAAGCTCCGTTTTCACTGGCAGAGGGCTGCAGGAGGCTGTCATGGTCAAAAACGGAGCCTCAATGAGTGATGTCGAGCTGGCCACGCCCATCTTGGCCATGCCTACCCCACCAGACCCCGACGCCAAACACAACCTTGATGCGGCCCTCAATGAAATTGAGTTGGACACCACTGCTTTACTGGGAGGATAAAACCGTATTCGCAGTAGCTGGCGTATTCTAGAATCCAACACATCTTGAGATGTAAACCAAGCTCTTGGGGATCATATAATAAAACTCGTTTCACCCATGGTTTACGAAGATTTTGGCCAAGCATTTTCATCTGGAATGAAAGAAGGAATATAGGACTCTTATAACATTCTGGTTTCCAACCACATCTTCAAACTTTTCCTACTGCAGTTGGAATGAGAAGTGTACACAGTCGTTTAATTCTAAATGAACGAGCCCCAGAGGAAAGATTCAGAGCCTTCTCTTTGCATCCCATAAATCCTTCCTTCCTTCCACCCACCTGCACATGTATACGTGCACAAACCGCAGCTTGATCAGTGTGCAATTGTTTATTAGCTGATTTATGGACTTGCTCAGTTCACAATGGATAAGCCACACTGTGCAAGAAAGCTGAACGGGTAGAATCATAATCTAGGAGGAAGATGCATAATTTAAAAGCAGGCCACAGAAGAGCAGAGTGCAGTTTAGCAAATCATCTGAATTTAGCCAGTCCTTATCAGGGTGCAACTATTGTGCCAACTCCCACTGACTCCAGCTATGACTTTCACCTTCTTGATAGAACCCATCAAAACATCTGCAAGTTTTTTACTTACTGGACGGAAACACAGTTGTCTTCTGCACCTTGCATACAGCGATCCTTAATTTATATTCTTTCGTGCAAGACAGCTAGCCGTTGGCGATTCCTGGTAGCAACTGTCCAGTTATTGTTCAACTAACCAATTATCGTCCTAGAGATTAATATCAATTTAAACTTGTATCTTAGTGCTCGGTGGTTTCAATGAACAAAAAAAATCTTTCACCAAACTGGAAATGAATATTTAAGGAAAAAGAGAACCTGAGAATAAAATACTCATTTAATAGAACTAGACATGCGTCAGAGGACATACTATTAAAGTAGCTGCATCTTTTTTTTTCCAGCCTCGCACAGAAGTCTAAAAAGAAGGGAGTGCTTTAATGAACAGAGAAATGCTGTGTTTCTACAAGATCCAAAATCTTCCAAATTGTTTTTGAAAGAAGAGTCTCAAATTCTTCTTTCAAAACTCACCCAAACTAAACCATTCAACTTTTTGATGTTCTTAACACTGGAGCATAAGAAAACAGTGAACTTCAGTTCTGATTATTCAGCTGTCATCAGTTAAGATAAAAAAAAAATGCCTCCATTAACAAAATTAGAATTAACTGTTCTTAACAAACAGATTTTAGGGATTTTCTTGCCAGACGTCTAATACATTTACAGCACAAAGCAGAGCCAAAAAACTGTTATTCAAACCCATCGCTCAGTAGGCATCTGTTGGAAATGCTTGCGGGGTTGACTCGCATCTTGGAAGTCAACATAAAAATTGCATTCTTTTTTCCTTACTGGAATAAATGGGAAAATTTCCCATCATCTACAATTTAGAAAGGTCTTGTTACTACACAGCATGAAGTAATTAAGATTGTCACTCGAAGCTTGGGAAAATAGGCCATGACTGCCATTCTGGAAAAGAAAGCACTTTCTAGAAAAAATTAACTACTACTAATTATGATCAGGGGTGGACTCCCGGGGGTTCGGCAGGGTTCAGGCAATCCTCTAGCCAAGGAACGCCGGGAACCCACAAATGCCACCCCTGGTTGGCCACGCCCACCCCACTCTGCATCTCCCATGAGTCTCAACGCGGCCCATTCATCATTCTCGGTAAGTGCAGGGGCCACACGGAGAGTCTGGGAGGGCAAAAAACGGGCCTACCGGAGGTTCCGGAAGTCCAGAAATGGGACTCCTTCCAGCCTCCGGAGGGCCTCCAGATCCCAGGGGAAGCAGTTTTCGTCCTTCCAGAAGCTCGGGGAAAGCCTCCGGAACCTGGGGAAGGTGAAAAAGTCTCCCCCCCCGGTGGTGCAGGTGGCCGACTAGGCCACACCCCTCATGGCCATGCCCACCCAACAACGGGGCAGCGAACCCATTGTTAAAGGATCTGAAGTCCATCCCTGATTATTATTACTGTTACTTCTATCCCAAATCAATCCACTACAGGATAAAAGTCGCTGAAGATTATGGACCTGTCCCAGATTATGGACTAAACGGCTAAGTAGCCTAAATTTACATCTATAGATGGCGGCTGCATTTGTAGCGCTGTGAGGAGATGGACATCGGCTGGCGGTTTTAAGGGATCTGGGGAGGTTGCAGACCATCGGCAACCCCCCGCCCGGCCCGCGGAGCATGTGGCCGTCACGCTGGTGAGTTTGGTGCCCTCCAGCGTGTCCTATGCAATATCGGCTCTCCGGAGGTTGCTGCCGGCCACGAGAGACGCTGCAGGAGATGACGGGAGATGGCGGTGAGCGGCGGCGGGAGATAGCGGCTAGCGGGGTCTGGGGGGGGTTGACATTAATTTTAATTGAATTGTTTTTTAACTAATGGGCCAAATTTATATTAGCAACTTTTAATCATTTTTAACTTTTGTAAGATTTGTTTTTTATTTTTGGCTGTTCACCGCCCTGAGTCCGCAAGGAGAAGGGTGGTATATAAATTGAATAAAATAAAATAAAATAAATAAATAAAAATAAATATGCCACATAAGTAAGTAAAAGTCCTGGGAGGAAAAAGGCAATGGCGAGCCAGTTTCAAAATCTTACCTAAGAAAACTACAGACAATTGTCCAGTCAGTCATCAGCAATCAACAATGACTTGAAGGCAACAACAACAAAGAGGCTATAACCGCAATTCCATGCATTTATTTGGGATTGTGACCGGATTGCTATGACTTCCTTGAGAATCAACACATTGAAAAATTGAATGGAATATGATCAACCAATACACGTTATAAGTGGGACTCCTCTAAAAAAAAAAGAAAGGAGAAATCAGCCAAACGATAATTTCAAGGATAGCGCATCTCTGCTAACCTATACCGTCTGCCACCGAAAAGCAAAGTGTTTCTGTCAGAAGTAAATGAATCGGGGGGAAACGCCGAGAAAGGAGGAAATTCAAAGAGACAGCAGGGAAAAGGGATCTGCTGTTTCCCTTCTAAATCAACATGTTTCTCTCGAAAAGATGCAAGGGTGATTGAAGTCCTCCATTTTTGCATCATCCGGAAAGATGAGGCTAAACCACACAATTCCATCTGTCCATTTGTTGGCAAGAATCAAGTATTCGGCAGCATGCAAATGTCGCTGGCGGTTCTAATCCGAGGCGTAACGGGACACACAACCACTACTAGGAAGACGTAAGGCCTTCTTCAACCGCTGGAGGAAAACAAAACAGATTCATTAGGAGCTCGAGGCGAGCGGACAGTTCTAATAAATTCCGCCTGTTAAAAGTCTGCATTTTACTTTATCCGCTAAAACCCTGACGCAGTAAAAGACATTATTTTCAAAAGCCTTCCTCTTAAATACATTGTCTTCTAAAAGCTTCGAAGAGAAAGGAAATTCTCTTTTGAAGGTTAATTCAAAAGCTACCTCTACACAACGATAAAAGGAAGACAGACGTGTGGGGAAAGGGGAAAGATTTATATCTATATTTTTCTCCTCCTAATCTAAGAATAAAAAATGGCTCCTTAAGTGAATGGACCTATTAAGGAGGATCTACAGGGACTAAACAGTTGATCAGTAAATGGAAAATTAATGGAAGGGCCGCGTAGCTGCAACAAAAGTATGCCATATATTGATTTTTTGAGAAAATGAAAACCATGGCAGCTGAAAAGGGGAGAGTTATACTGTTAGCAATATTTATTAGCAATAGTTATTTATCACTGCTTTCTTTCTTTCAGGATCTTTTTTTCAAATTCCCAGCTATGCCCTAACTGTAGGTAGTCCTTTATTTACAATAGTTCAAAATTATAACGGCATTGAAAAAAGTCACTTATGAACCATTTTTCACACTTACAACTTTGGCAGCATCCCCATGATCCTGTGAGCAAAATTCAGACTTCTTGGCAACTGACTCATATTTATGACCGCTGCTGTATCCCAAGGTCATGTGATCACCTCACTGCGACTTAACAAGCGCCTCACTTAACAGCAGAAATGCCTGGCTCCATTGTAGTCCTAAACTGAGGACTACCTGTACAGCATTTAAGCGCTTTAAATACCGCTCTATAGCGCTGGGCAGTTTACAATGTAAGCATTATTTGCATATTGCCTCCCCAACAATTTGGGTCTTCATTTTTTTAGACCTCGAAAGGATGGAAGACTGAGTCCACCTTGAGCCCCGTCGGGCTCGAACTGCTGGCAGTGCGCAGTTTGCTTGCAATACTGCATTCTCACCATTTTGCTACCAGAGCTCTATTAAGCATTGTTTATCTCAAATATTATGAAAAAAAAAGCCTGATACACACTGATAATTGAGTAGGGCAATATCAAAAATAATCTCGAGATGATACCCCGAGACCCTTCGGGAAAAACTAATCTGTAAAACAAAAGTGGATAGATTAAGCCTTTCAAAAGGGACAGAGAGATATCACACCAACATGACTGCATACAACACATTCCGTAAGCCACAGATTTCAAGAAACAAAAGCGTTTTGTTAGATTTACAAGCATCACAAACACTGGTCATCCCCTTACATCATATCATATGAATAATTCTATTCTGCTTTTCAACCATATTCCCCGGGCATAGGGGTAAAATTCAAAAACCAGACAGTCAAAAAAATAAAAAAATAAAAGCAGAATGAAGCAGTCATTATTTTAAAGAGAACCAGTTTGGTCTGGTGAAGTGTTTCTCAACCTTGGCCACTTTATGGGTGCACTTCAACTCCCAGAATTCTCCAGCCAACCATGAAGTCCATCCATGTTAAAGTTTCCAAGGTTGAAAAACGCTAGTCTAGTGGTTAAGACGTTACAACTCTTCAATGAAACTGTACAGTAAATCCATAATTCATAGATAGAGCAGGTGTTTGGAAACTAAGATTTATGGACTTCAACTCCCAGAATTCCCCAGCCAGCATGTCTGGCTGAGGAATTCTGGGAGTTGAAGTCCGCAAGTCTTAAAATTCCCAATGTCTGGAGACCCTTGAGATAGAGCTTTGATGATGAACCTATGGCACATCGCCTGTTCCTGTTCCAGGTTTCTGGCGCGCATGCACGCACATGATAATCAGCTGGCCTTTTTGCATTGCGGCAGTGCCAAAAACTCCGTTTTCCTGCATGAGCATACACACCAGCCAGTTGATTGTCACATGCGTATGTGCGCCAGAAACCCGGAAGAGTAGCTGGCTGAAGCCGTTAGTTCAGTAGCTAAAACCAGAAGTTCATTTTCGGGAGCATGCATGCGCCTTGGGCATCTCCTCTTCTGGGTTGCGGCCCAGACGTGTGCGCTCCCTTTTCTGCACTCAGTGCTGAAAAGGTTTGCCATCACTGTGATAGAGGAAGATTTATGGCCCTAATACAGGGGCCTGCAACCTTAAACACCCAAAGAGCCATTTGGACCCATTTCCCACAGAAAAGAAAACACCGGAAGCCACAAAACCCTTCCCGTGTCTGACGATTTCTTGAGCGGCCATATGTGGATTAATTAAACATTCTGTTTTCTTCTGAAACTTTTCTTTTCTTGGATTTATCCATGGTTGGCCTACCGGGGGTTAAAAAGCTCAATAAATTGCATGCCAATGGGTGTCGCACATTGGTGGTTGTGACACATATTTTGAGTGACAGGGAACCGCAACAGAGGGGTGAAAGAGCCACATGCGGCTCCAGAGCCACAGGATGCTGACCCCTGCTCCGTAATATATCAATAACTGTGAATGTGTAGACCGAGAGTACTGCCGATTGCCATAACAAAGGAAGATTTTTGAAGAAACCGACTTTCATGGCCACTGATAGAATCGAGTTTCAAACAAGCCACCGGCTCTCCCTGAATTCCCATCTGCTTTTCTACACAATGAAACTCTTCTCTATTCAGAAATGACACAAACACGGGAACAGGGAAAAACCACAGCAGAGGTTCATGAAAAAAAACAGCAACAGCTACTAAGGCTAAAAATAGCCTCAAGTTATTTCACATAATCTTCCGAAATAGGAACAAGATATCGGGGTTTTTTTTAAAAAAAAAATTGAAAAATAGCCGTGCGGCCATGAATTATTCAAAACCCTACAGGAGATATTCCACTCCATCTGTCCAGGTAATGAGTTTCCTCAAAGACACACATAATGACATTCTCCGGCTCATGACAGAGATTAACCTCCCAGTGGCTCCTTCTGTCAACTTGAAAACCATACGAAACCTGCTCATTTACAGAACAGCTTCCCCGCGCTTAAAAAACAGAAAAACAAGAACCAGACAGTAAGCCAGGGGTGTCAAACTCGATTTCACTGAGGGCTGCATCAGGGTTGTGTTTGACCTCGGAGGGGCCGAGCCATGGCCAGCTTGGCGTCACTCGTGTAGGGGGGCCCCTGGGTTGGCCCGAGAACTCTGCCAATGAAAATGGGCTCCCGAGCTCAGTTTTCGGCTGCGATGGCCTCTTGCAACCCTCTGCCGGTGAAAATGGAGCTCGGGGAGGGCTGTACGCGACCCTCCCGAGCTCTGTTTTTCACTGGCAGAGGCACAGCAGGCTGGTCCTTTGCTGTTTCCAGGGTGGTCCCACATGCCGGATCTAAGCACCCTGCGGGCTGGATCCGGCCCCCGGGTCTTGAGTTTGACACCCCTGGCTTACTGTCTGGTTTTTGTTTTTCTGTTTTTTAAGCGCGGGGAAGCTGTTCTGTAAATGAACAGCCTAGACTAAAAAACAAAACCAAGGCAACCTTCTCCAGTCCACTACTTGCTTTGTAAAAAAGGCAGCCTCATTAACGTCACTGTAGAGATCTTCCCATAAAATAGGTAGTTTTGAATTGAATAGTACAATTAGAATTAAGGTGATTACTGTGGATGAGAGCCAATTTGCTGTAGTAATTAAGGCATCAGGCTAGAAACCAGGAGCCCGTGAGTTCCAGTCCCACCTTAGACACAAAGCCAGCTGAGAGATTTGGGACACTCTTTTTTTTTTTTTCTTAACTCTAGGAAGGAAGCAATGATAAACCACTTCTGAAAAACCTTGCCAAGAAAACTACGGGGACCTGTTCAGGTACTCTCCAAGAATCAGACACATTTGAATAACAACAACAAAAAATGTGGTTAGTGCCAAGCAGTTAATTGTTTCATTTCTATGAACGTTATTGCTAAGGGTGTTATTTTTTTTCCAAATTCAAGAAAAACCTAAACATTGTAGAACTCTACGTTTAAACTTTACATATACATTTTTAGTACTGGCATATTGTGCTGCCTTGTTATAGGTGATAACAGGATACCAACAGGCACTAATATAAACCCGGATAGCTCCCTTGGTGGTTAAAAGCCTGGTTCAAAAACATTGAGCTTTTAAATTCTAAACTTTAAAAGGTTTAATTTTATTGCAAAGAGCAAACAGTGCAATGGCCTGGTGCAAAGCATCCAGTCACCAGCATCCCAAAGGTGCTTTTTTTCCAAGAGGCGACTGGACTGTCTTCTTTTTCTTTAAAGACATTTCCCTTCTCACCCAAGAAGCTTCTTCAGCTCTTCACCAGCATCCTATTTACGTGGGCCCCACAAAGGATGAGAATATGGCCAGGCAACATGTTCAACTTCCAGTCAATGAGTGTTTTGTGACTGGTTCTGCCTACGATGACAGCCATTTCGTGACAGGCAAGTCTGCTTTTTCTGAGTATCTGCTACTAAAAGTCCATTTCTGCCCCAGCTCCTAAACTAGGGGCGTCCAACTTTGATAATTTCAAGGCTTGTGGACTTCAACACGCTCCACTTCTGCCACCGACTGCCTCCCACCGGCGGGTATGCTCCCACAGAGAGGCCCTCCTCAGTGTGCCATCAGTCAAACTATGTCGACTGGCGAACACCAGGGGGAGAGCCTTCTCTGTGGGGGCTCCTGCCCTATGGAACGATTTGCCCCCGGAGATACGAAGGATCCCCAACCTCTGTGCCTTCCATCGTGGCCTTAAGACCCTGCTATTTCAGCAAGCCAGTCTGATGGAACGATGAGTTTTAATGGGGTTTTTTAATGGGTATTTTAGCTTCGGGGTTTTAATCATGGCCTAATTATTGAATTGTTTTAATTGTTTTTTTAACTTTTGTGTCTTTACTGTTTTTATTATGGCTGTAAACCGCCCTGAGTCCTTCGGGAGAAGGGTGGTATAAAAGTGCAACGAAATAAACAAACAAACAAACAAACAAACATCCAGAATTCCCCAGCCAGCAAATCTTAAAAGTTGCCATGGTTGGACTCGACCACCTACCCACCCACCCTAAATGATTGCCCACCCTGTTATAAAAACTCTAACCCACATTCTTGTGGATTCTTACATCTTCCAAGGAGAATTTGCAGACAACGATAAGGCGAAACTTACTTGTTGTTGCATTATTCAACTCCGGTCTAAATGTTTTCAGTTCACATTTTCGGTGTCATCTCCAGCACATTATTAAAAACACCCAAGGAACAATGCTAAATCATTTGTCGAGAGGCTGCCTTTCTGTATCGGTATCTAAATGGCTGACCTTTCCATGAAGGAACTATGCCTGCAAACTCCTAGATTATTTAGGGCGGAGGGGAGGAGGACTTAAAAGGAAGGGTGACATTTTATTCTACTTTTGAAAAAAAGGGACCAACTTTGGCTTGTGGCCTCCAGCTCCCACAAGAGAACAATACCACATTGTAACTTTTCTTCCCATTTTTTTTTCCTGCCAAATAAGATGCCCTTTTGCCTGATTTTTTTCTATAAAGGAACCAAGAAAGAATCCATAACTATTATAGCTTTATTTGGATGGTCACTCCTTCTGTCATTCTCTGAAGATAGCAAGCCAAACGGACCAGGATCCAAAAATTACTCGTTTCTTCTTAAGAAATCTCTAACCCCCCCCCCCCAAAAAAATAGCATTTATGGAAAGAAATAATAGAGCCCCTCCTAAACTAGAGTGCCTATCTGGAGAAAGAAACAGGCACAGGAACCGTGCCAGCTAAACAGCTATCACTTAGATAGCTTGTTCCACCTTGAACATCAAGAGATCCCTGTTTACAAGTTGGAAGCAAAGAGTAAACAACGACAAGGGGAATTATCCCGTAATGATAACTTTTAGGAGCACACGAGAACTGATTAAGGTAAACAGGAAAATTCCATTTCAATGCCACGTAAAGCATTATATCCGGCAGGCAGGCAGCAATCTGAAAGGAGCTATATCAAAATCTCCCTGCAGGCCACCATACGCTCTTAAATTTTTATTAAATTTATATTCTAATGTTTCCTCCAGGATTTCTAGGCGTTTTCCCCTTTTCCAATTGTTCCCTACAATCATCATCCTGTGACGAACGTAGTAAGGCTGAGAAAGGATGATTGGCCCAAGTCACTGTGAAGCCCTCCACAGCTTTGGTTAGATTTGAACCCAGGTCCTCTAGTCCTAGCCCAACCCCTTAATCACTAAGCTACACCGTTCCTCTGTCTTAAGAGTGTTGGGGATCTCATGTTAGGAAGCTTTTAAGAAAACTGGGAAATTCCCCTCGATGGTGACACTCATTCATGCTAGGTATTCCCAATTCAGTTCTCAAGATACTTATATTGATTATGGTTTCACACAGTTCCCAATCGCTTGATGGATTGTGAGCCGTTCAATAATTGGCAGGTAAATAGGAATCTTCACTTGTCGTTTCTGTTGCAAGAAAATTACAAAGAGGTAACTCTCTGAGATAGCCACCAAATGTAGAACGTGCTTTGAGGGACAAGTGGCTCCACATGAATCAGCAACACCCAGCAAAGTCGGACAGCGATGAGGCTGAGGAAGAACATGGACCAGTCCTGGAAGTTGGGGAAGGCCCGGATGAGGGCTCTGCATCGGAGGTAGAGATGGGGCCAGGGAGTGATGTGCGGACTCCGGAGCCTCCAGAGGCTGACGGCAGAGAGGCAGAGAAACAGGAGGAGCCTGTTCCTAGTGCATGCATGAGAAGAGCTGCCAGAAGTCAAGAGCAGCTAAAGCAAAAAGGACGACTCGGGAGTAGGGCCAAGAGATGACTGGCCCCTCCCGTAAGGCTTAAAAGAGCAGCAACAGCTCTTGGGCTCTTTGTCGGAAAACAACGTCGATAGTATTGCTGCACTTATCTCATTGGCGTCTTCTGCTTTTGAACTTTTGCCAAGAGAAGCTTTTGGCAATTTGCCTAATTATACCAAGGTTGGTGATTAGACTGAAGAATTTGTTAAGAAGAGTTTGTTTTAATTTAGTTTAGACTACGCTGAGAATGAGTTAATTCTCAGCTGTTCTAATAAAGTCTGCTTGCTTTGGAACTGTTTGCATCGATTACTACCTACTTGGGCCTGAGACACAACAGATATGGAGACTGTAGTGGTGGACTGAAAATTGGGGAGTATGCTTGTAGCCCAGGGGCATCAAACTCAAGGCCCGGAAGCCAGATTCGGCCCATGGGGTGCTTAGATTTGGCCCACGGGGCCACCCTGGAAACAGCAAAGGACTGGCCGATGGTGCCTCTGCCAGCAAAAATGGAGCTTGGGAGGGTCGCGCGCAGCCCTCTTGAGCTCCATTTTCACTGGAAGAGGGTTGCAAGAGGCCGTCACAGCCAAAAACAGAGCTTGCGAGGGCCACAGGCGGCCCTCCCGAGCACTGTTTTTGCTGGCAGAGAGCTTGGGCTACTACAGGCGCCCCCGACATGAGTGACGTCGACCTGGCCATGCCCACTCCGGCCACCCGAGGTCAAACACAACCCTGATGTGGCCCCCAATGAAATTGAGTATCAAATTTAGCAGAAATGGCGAAAATCTCAGGATATTTGAAAGATCAATCACAAGAAAGATATATTGTGGACTGGAGAAGATGGATTGATTATATTCAAAGCAAATACGGGACTAAAAAGTTTCAAATAGTATATGAATGAATATTTGGATTTAATAATGATATGTTATTACTTAGCCAGGTAAAAAGGGAGTTAAAGTGAAAAAGAGATGAAAAGAGTCTATAGATAGTATATGTTAGATTAAGATTGCTAAATGAAATATCCTGTATTTCGCTCTGGGAAGTGGGGGGGGGGGTAATGGGGAGGGAGGTGGGGCTCAAAACTTGGTTAAAATATTTATAAAAACTTTTCAATAAAAAAAATGAAATCAAGTTTGACACCTCTGTTGTAGCCCAATGTGTTTAGCACAGGACGTGATAAAATGGGAATCGCCAATTCACCGAAGCGAGTATGGGTTCTTCTCTTTACAAATTTTGCTATCACAAAGTTTGTTACAGTTTGAAGAGTTAAGAATATTTCATTTTTAATACTGGACCTTGACAATTCCCTTCCGGGTTTTTTACTCACTCATGACTGGTTGTCTCTTTTCGTATAGTTCCAGATAGATATAAAATTAAGGCAGCTTGTCCAAGAAGATCTCTCCGAGGTATACATGTCCTAACCAAGGGAAAAACAAAAACAATGAAAACGGTATTACTTCAAGAGCGAATCCATCCGATTATATAATTCTTTTTGGCAAAAAAATTAACAGTTGAATCAGTCAGTCCAAGAAACTGTTGGACCGAGAGCGCTAGTTCTTAATCAATCCACCAATGGGTATATGATGTAATCTCAATACATAGATATGACTTTCGGAGCGTTCTTGTTTTGTTTTGAAGGAATTAAGCACATCCTGCAGTAAATGGAACCTTAAGTAAACTCTTGATAAATAACCGTGGAGTCTTTGTTGCTCTCCGAGTTTAGTTGTTTTCCTACAGCTGTTTCATGACCCAACTAGGTAACACCTGCAGGAAAACAATCAAGTTCAGAGAGCATCGAGAACTCCACAAAGAACCATTTTAGCATTCTCATATTTTTCCTAGGATCACAATGCAATCTCAAACCGTCTTCTTGATTTTTCAGTTTATATTTGTATCCTGAAAGAGGGCGTGGGCAGAATAATTCCCAATTTGGAGCCAAACAACCCTGTTTATTAGATCCACAAGATGTATCTCGTACCAATCTTTGTCAGTGAGAAATGGGTCAACTCTGCAACAACTTCCGTGTTGCTTCACACTTTTAAGACCACCAGTGCAGACCAACAGCTAAACTGTCCAGGCTGAGTTAAAAAAGGGTTGCACTCTTTTTTCTCTATTCTTTGCTTAGAGGAAGATACTGTGTTTCCCCGAAAATAAGACCCTGTCTTATATTTTTTTGAACTCCAAAATAAGCGTGTGGCCTTATTTTCGGGGAGGTCTTATTATTTTGGGGTGCGTGAAGCAAGACGGGGCTCCTCTTGCCATCTTACCTGATTTCCAGCTCTGTCTCCCTAGCCCTAACCAGACCGGCTGCGCATGCGTTTAAATATTTTCAGGGAGGGTTTATTTTCGGGGGAGAGCTTATTTTTGGGGAAACGCGGTAGCAGCTCTTTGAAGTTTGAGGAAAGATTTGACACCAAGTACAGATAGTCCTCGACTTTCAACAATTCATTTAGTAACCATTCGAAGTTACAACGGCACTGAAAAAAGTGTCTTATGACTGTTTTACACACTTAAGACCATTGCACCATCCCTGCAGTCCCATGACCAAAATTCAGACAGTTGGCAACTGGTTCATATTTATGACGTCCTGGGGTCACGTGATCACCTTTTGCGACCTTCTGACAAAGCCAGTGGGGAAAGCAGACTTGTTTAATAACCGTGTTATTAACTTAACAACTGCAATGATTCATTTAACAACTGTCTCGCTCAGCAAGAGAAATGTTGAGCTCGATTGTGGTCATAAGTCGAGGACTACCTGTACTGGAGAAACCTTATGTTCCCGTAACAGTCAAGTGCCTGATTTCCCAGCAGCTATTTCGGATGTACAGGATATGCAAGGGAATTGGTAATCATCGCAGAAGGAAGCTATCAGTGAGAGGAAATAACTTATTATCATTTACCAACATTTTATGTAAACTGCTCGGCGGAATCTAAAACATAGCTGAAAAGATCCAGATTACATAAAAAGAACCAAAAATTCTCAAACTCATTTCTATAACTTGCTTTATATTTATGATGTCTAGCAAGGGAATTTGTTCCAGATCCTTTGCTCCAGCCCTGTTCAAAGTAACTCCCAGAAGAGTTTTCAAATAAGTACTAATAAAAGTAAGATAAATATAAACCCGACTTAAAAAAAAATTGAAAGGAATGAGAACAGAAAACACACCAGCTTGGATATCTATTCTCAGAAAGAGATACCTATTCTTAGAAAAAGTGGCAGCACCAGGAGAAAAAAATACGATGAAGCTGGACTTCTATAGAGCGGATGGGATATTTGTGTTTTAATCTCTTTGTTATTAAAATGCATTTTACTGGCCTTGTTTAGAACATTTTTTAGCTTTTGGCTGAGAAACAAATTAGCTCATGTTTCTCTTCTCTGATCCACATGTAAACAATCATGTAATCATATTTATCCTAATTTCGTTAAAAATGAAGAAATATCAATTATCTATACACTACTAAAACTCTTATATCTGAAGGGTCCTTGGTGTTCTCTGAGCTTGGTTCTTTTCTTGCAGATGTTTCATGAACCAAAGTAGATAACATCCTCAGTGCAAACTAGGGATGAAATCCAGCAGGTTTTGGAGAACCCGTAGCAGAAATTTTAAGCAGTTTGGAGAACTGGTAGCAGAAATTTTGAGCAGTTCGGAGAACCGGTAGTGGAAATTTTGAGTAGTGCAGAGAACCAGCAAATATCACCTCTGGCTGGCCCCAGAGTGGGATGGGAATGGAGATTTTGCAATATCCTTCCCCTAGGAGTGGGAAGGGAGTAAGGATTTTGCAGTATCCTTCCCCTGCCATGCCCACCAAGCAACCCCATGCCCACCAAGCCACGCCCACAGAACCGATAGTAAAAAAAATTGGATTTCACCACTGGTGCAAACCCCTCTCCCTTCTAGCACTGAGGGTGTTAGCTAGCTGGGCCATGAAACGCCTGCAAGAAGAAAACAACCAAGCTCAGAGCCCACCAAGGACCCCTCATTTCAACCCTGAGCTACAAATATTCTCTATTATTGGTACTTTTGTATCTGTTTGTTAGTAACCTTCAAAATGGAGCATCATAGAGCAACAATGATTGAACCAAGATAGTTCAAATGGGCTAATATCCAGAACGTCGGGACCCATTGCTGCTGTGAGAATAAAATTTGGGAAGCAACACAGTCAGATGCAATCATGTGATCCTCACTTCCAACACTCCCTGACAGCTTCCCCACAAG
This sequence comes from Coluber constrictor foxii, assembly GCA_038048745.1. NCBI lineage: Eukaryota > Metazoa > Chordata > Lepidosauria > Squamata > Colubridae > Coluber > Coluber constrictor. Next base: position 85,704,549 of record CM075964.1, on the reverse strand, counting down.
TCAATGGAAAAGCCAGTAGGGAAAGTCACAAATTGCTCCAACCCGCACAGCCTCCCCAATCCCTCTGTGCTCACACTGCATCAGCCACTTGTACCCTTTCCCGTCCTTCATATCCCCCACGGATCCTCCCCAATCCACACAGCACTGCTCACATGTGCACACAGATCCAGCTCACTCTTTCCGACTCCCATGCATGCTTGACCCATGTGGCACCTTCCACACACTCTTCCCAACCCACGCCACGTCCCTTGCACATCCTCACCAACCCACGTGGCACTTCCCGCAGTCCCCCACCACCACCCCTTCCCAAATCATCACATCCCCATGTATCCTCATCAACCACCAGAGCACCTCTTGGTCAGAAAAAAAAAAAGAGTGAAATTCATTAACCAAATGTTTGCACTGAATCTAAGCAATGCAGCTTGTCCTTCTGGCTTGATGGAGAAAAAAAAATACAGTGATTATGGCCCAGCTATCAGAGTCCATCTCTGCTGTTGAGCCATTAACATCTGCAGAGACGGCCCTTTCTGAAAATGCCAGGCGTGATAGCCATGCCATTTACCAGACCACATTTAATGCTGCTCTCGTTGTTAACATCACATTTAAAAACCCATCACTGGTTTAAGCATTTAAGCCAAGAGAAGCATTCCTGATCTTTACCCATCGACCCGTCTTGATTTATTTGGATGCCAACCTACCTTCATTCTCCTGGGAAAAAAACTTTCTGAATCTCCGAAAGGTCTCTGTCAGTTCATTGCCCCCAAATCAATGCAGCCATTTTGTTCCACTTGGAAACTCGCTCATATAAGAAATGTACAATGGGAACTGATACAACTTCAACACCCGTCTAAATCCAAGCCAGCTAGATTTATGCCAAATCTATCCTCTCTGATTTCTTACAATTTAAAAGAATAAGAAGCGAACATAATTATCCACTTCCTTAGAAGGCGACTTAACATTTGCAGATCTGAAACAAATCCATGAAAATAGTTGGAAAGCCACCAGGTTTTTCAAACGGAAGGCTGCCAGTTCATCAATGGCAAAAATTAGCAAAGAACTGTCAACTGATGCAATCATACGAACAGGGGAAATTCAAAAACAATACTTAGAAAAGCAAATATTGAAAAATAACTTTAGATAAGGGTTGCCAATGGGTAAATGCATTTTATCTGTCTACCCATAAGCCCACCAAACTCAAGGAAACATTTCATTCGAGTTGCAAGACGCAACTATTTATTAATATTGAGGATTTTGATCTTTAGACTGCCTCCACATGGAAGTAAATGAGAAATCTTGTATTAACGGAAACTTCAATAATCAAGTACAGTGCTGCAAACTTTGGCAGAACTAAATGCATTTTATTCCATTCACCTTTCTACTTTTTACTCTACAGCACTTTAGACAAATTATTATTTTATTTTATTTTAGTTTTTAGTTTTATTGGATTTTAACAATTAAACCATTCTTATTCTGCTCCTGTGCATGACTGTGACCATTTACATATCATCACACTAATATTCTCCTATACTCTATATAATTTTACAAACTCTACCATCTGTTATTTTCTTTTTTTTCTATCTTCGATCCAATTATACCATTTCTCCCATATTACATAAAAATCCGAATCCATCTGTCCTTTCAGTTCCAATTTCATTTTATCCATCTCGGCTCAATCTAATATCTTTCTAATTATTAGATCTTCGACGGTATGTTTGAATTTCTCCAACACTGTGCAAATCCCAATCTTGCCGCCATTGTCATATGTACAATAATATATGCTGTCGTTTTTTCATATTTCTTTTTCATTATTCCTAGAAGAAACAATTCTGGTGTATATTCTACCTGGAAGCCTGTTACTTCCTGTATCCAACTATGTATTTTCATCCAAATTTTTTTCGTTTCGGGGCATAACCACCATGTATGAAAGAAGGTACCCGGACAATTTATTTTAAACTAAATTTGCAAATGTTAGCAAGTGCACTTTATTATTTAGCCGTTTCATTACTGTCCGTTCAGCTGTACTATGCAGTACTATATATAGCACTTTCACTTGTACTGGTTTAGAACATGCAGAACAGGTAGTCCTCGACTTACAACAGTTCATTTAACGACCGTTCAAAGTTACAACCGCACTGAAACATGTGACTTATGTCCATTATTCCCAGTTACGACCACCCCTGCAGCTTCCCCAGGATCACATGACCAAAATTCAGAGGGCTTGGCAACTGGTTCATACTTACGACCATTGCAGTATCCCAGGGTCATGTGATCTCCTTCTGACAAGCAAAGTCAATGGGGAAGCCAGATTCGCTTTAACAACTGGGTTACTCACGTACCAAATGCAGTGATTCGCTTAACAACTGTGGCAAGAAAGACTGTAAAATGGGGCAAAAGTCACTTAACAAATGTCCCACTTAACAACAGAAATTTTGGGCTCAATTATCGTTAAGTCGGTAATTATCGGTAAGTCAAGGACTACCTATATACATTTGATTCTTCTGCTGCTTTAATGGGGTAGATTTTTCTTTGCTGACAAGAGTATATACATATCTTTTTCTTCTGGAACTTTAGCGGTTTCAGTTTGTTTTTTAAGAAAACAGACGAGATGTTGCTGGGGAATTTTCAGTGAAAAACTGGAGAGGAATACTTTAGTTATTTCTAAAGAGCTGAGATTCAAAGCACGATTGCTATTATAACCTATGTGCTGTACAGGTAGTTCTCAACTTACAACCATTCATTTAGTGACCGGTCAAAGTTACGACAGCCCTGAAAAAAGTGACTTATGACCATTTTTCACATGTACAACCATCCCCACAGTCACATGATCCAAAATTCAGATTCTTGGCAACTGGCTCATATTTATGGCAGTTGCAGTCATGAATGTGATCACATGCAGGCTCATATGATCCAGTGGTGGGTTACCCCCTCCCACACCCGGTTCGGACCAGTTCGCAAGAACCGGTAGTAAAATCGGCAAAAGGCTCTGCTCACTGACCCAGACATCATCACAGGTGATCTGCGCGCGCGGGCGCGATGTAAACTAGTAGTAAAGGTAAGTAGAAGCCACCTGAGTTGATCATCTTTTGCAACCTTCTGACAAGCAAAATCAGGGCAGGGAAGCCAGACTCACTTACTAACAGCTGCAATGATTCACTTAACAACAGTGGCAAGAAAGGTGGTAAAATGGGATAAAAATCACTTTGCTGTCTTGCTTAGCCACATAAATTTTGGGCTCAATGATGGCCATAAGTCAAGGATTGCCCGTGTATGTTTGCTGCGGAAGAATGCTACCTATCAAAGGCACAATGACCCATATGCTGTGCCATCTCTAGTCCAATGTGGTAATACCAGAAAAGCCTTTTTACTCAGAGACTGCTCAGTGATTGAATTAATTCTCAGACAGTGTTTTCTGCTACCGAACTGTAATTGCTGCTGTAAAAGCAAGTATGTTTTTCGTTAGAAAGGTTTTGCTTTTTTTGCAAATAAAGAGATCTTGGATAATCTGCTGGACACTACAAAACATCTGCACCTTGTTTTTGGCGTTTATTCTGCTCCAAGGTGTCTGTCTTGAGCTATAATTTTGACGCAGACGTGATAAATATCCTTAAGAGACTTAGACCAAATTATACGATGTTTAAAAATGGGTTCTCCTGCCGAGTTTGGCTACTACAGATATTAACTGCAACTCCACCCAACATGAAAGCAAGTGCTACTTTAAGCCCAGGTGATGTGTCTTAAGCAAAGTGTAAACTTCCACAGAAGTACTGGACCTTTTATTAAATCAGTAAAGTGTAAGGTGTTTTTTTAAAAAAAAAATTACGCACAATAGGTCTTTCTAAAGTTGGGTAGAGTGTGCCTTTTAAATCACCTGAATTTTCATAAAAGCAATGAAAACTCAGCTTTTCCAGCATGCCTTTGAGATCTGTGGTGCTCTCTGTTGGAAGGAAGAATGTTGTATGTCCGTGATGGTGAACCTATGGCACACGTGCCAGAAGTGGCACACAAAGCCCTCTCTGTGGACATGTGCCCCCTCACCAAATGCTCTTCTGGTTTCCGACATACACATGCATGCCAGCCAGCTGCTCTTCACAGGCGCTGGAGCACCAGAAATGGGCCAAAAAACAGCCAAAAGACAGGCCATTTTCAGGCCGTTTTGGGGCCATTTTCTGGCTGTTTTTCTGGCTGTTTTTCAGGCCACTTTATGGCTGTTTTTCAGGCTGTTTTCAGGCCTTTTTTTAACCGTTTTTGGGGCCTGAAGTGGCCCTGGAAACAGACTGAAAACAGACTGAAAAATGCCCAAAAACAGGCATGCATGCGCCGACCAGCTGATCTTTGGATTTCCGGTGTTCCGGCACACACAAAGACCAGCTGGCTGGTGCGAATACATGTGCCAGAAACTCAAACACCAGCTGGCCGGCACACACATGCGCCCCAGCCAGCTGGTATTCAGGTTTTCGCTGCTCCGGCGTGCGCACATGCACACACATGCATTCCAGTTTGGGCACTCGGTGCCGAAAAGGTTCGCCATCACTATTAAATGTGATAGAAGAGCCTGGGATGTTTTGAAAGAGACTGTGAGGGAGTTCTTCTGTGTTTTGTTTTCAACCCAATTATTGTATTAGGTATGAATGCAGCTCAGCTTCAATTATAATCAGAGTGCCATATAAGCCCAGTAAATAAAATAAAGGTAGCTGCGATCCAGCAGCTGCAGAAATGATTAATTTACCTCAGCAACGGCCATAGTGGCTGGAATTCTGGGAAATGTAGTCTCAACGTATCAAGAGGACAAAACAAGTCAGCTTTTGCCAAAAAAAAGTACTGGATTTTATAGCCAGTGTAGAATCCATCAGAAAATGAAATCTCTATCATGCACAACTCCTTTTCACATCCAGGGCCTGAAGTAAATCCTCAAATCCTATTTCCCCCCTCTTTTCGTATCCATTTCCAGGCAGTACTGTTCTCAGAAATACACACTATCTTGAATTTACTAAATCATTGTCATTAACACTTCAAATCTCTAGGAAACCTCTCTTCATTTCTAAATAAGGATTACTCCTATGTATAGTTCACTGCCCATTAGAGGGCCATAAATAGATTCGGCAGCTAATGATAGATTATCTGCACTTTGAAAACTGTTCCTGCCAAACTTAAGAATATAGCAGACATTTTTTTGGAGAGAAACATCTGTGCTAATTTAATTCTAGTGTGTGTGTTTATGACGTAGCCAAAGTTGAATCTATAAAATGAGACCTTTTGTCCAAATTTCAAAGTCAACTGGTTTATCAGTGGGAACATACCTTTCTCCAGGTATGTGTGTAGTCCCATTAATGGCGAAACCTAAGATATGGTCACACAGATTAATGTCCCCTCCAAAATTTGCACATCCCCTAAAGGCCTGGATAGACTTCCATCACTGCACATCAGTGCCCGTCATCCAGAGATGGTTGCATAGCTGTTGCATTTATGCATTTGTGAATGTTCGTTCTGGCTAAGAGACACTTCGCCAGCCAGAAGGAACATTCACAGACATACAAATGCAACAGGACAGGAAGTTGGATCAAACGATCAGCACGCAAGATGCGCACCTCTGCACAACACACGCGGTTGGGATTTGAGAGGTGTGCGCATCGGCCCGTCTGCAACCTACGCTATCCATCAGCGTAGGCAAACAGCGATGACTAAATCAAGCTCAATGCTGTCGTCATTTAGGAAAACCTTTTACAGCAGGGTTGTCAAACTCGATTTCATTGAGGGCCACATCAGGTTTGTGTTTGACTTGGGGGGGGTTAGAGTGGACGTGGCCAGCTCGACATCACTCGTCTCGGTGGCGCCTGTGGTGGCCCGAGCGCTCTGCCAGCAAAAACGGTCTTGCAAGCTCCGTTTTTGGTGGCGACGGCCTCCTGCAACCCTCTGCCCTTGCAAGCTCCGTTTTCAGCTGCGACAGCCTCCTGCAACCCTCTGCCAGCAAAAACAGAGCTTGAGAGGGCTACACACTGCCCTCCCGAGCTCTGTTTTCACTGGCAGAGGCACCACAGGCCAGTCCTTCACAGTTTCCAGGGTGGCCTCGCAGGCCAGATCTAAACACCCAGTGGGATGGATGTGGCCTGTGGGCCTTGAGTCATGCAGAACATGACATCATGCATCACATGGAACTCCATCCCCACAGAGACAAGATCTGCCCCCACTTTAACACTCTTTCACAAGGCCTTGAAGACTCTGGTCCTGAGGACACCAGAGTACAACAGAGGCCATCAAGCTCATTTGATTGTTGTTGCCAAGGGGGTTGTGCGGTATTGCTCTTTCACTGTTCGTACATTGGGCTTTTATCTTTGTAAGTTGCCTGGAGACACTGCGAGTGAGTTGGGGCGGCCATATAAATTTTCTTAAATAACTAATCCTGAGGCAGGAACTCTGTCAATCTGCACTCGACATTGTATTTGCTTGGTGCTGGTATTTCTTCCCTCCCCCTACCAAGAACATAGCTCTCGGTTGTTAACTCATGCTTTATTTACTTACTGAATTTACACAGCTGTCCATCTTGCCAAGGTAGCTGTGGGCAGCTAACAAAACATGTGGATAGGAATAATATAATATAAAAGCCATAATAAGGCAAACCAGAATGTTTTTTTTTTAAAGTTGATCAAAGTGCCTCACAATGTAGTACAGAACACACATTTTGGGCTCCACTAACAGGGTCCTAGCGCTTGCTTTCATTTTAATTTTTTTTTCAACTTAGTTTAGCATTGTTGTGGTCTGCCAGCAGCCTGTGGAACTGGCAGCAGAGTCGGAGAGTGAGGAGTCTGGGGAGGACCATGGGCCAGTCCTGGAGTCTGGGGAAGGCTCGGACGAGAGCTCTGCGTCGGAGGCAGAGAAAGGGCCACGTGGGAGGTACGTGCTGCCTCCGGAACCTCCAGAATTGGACCTCAGTGAGGCAGAGGAACAGGGGGAGCCTGTTCCCAGTGCGCGCATGCGCAGAGCTGCCAGAAGGCAAGATCAGCCAAAACAAAAGGGACGACTCGGGAGTAGGGCTGGGAGATGATTGGCCCCTCTCGTAAGACTTAAAAAAAGGAACAAAGGCACGTGGGCCTTTGCAGGAAGCAACCTTTGTTCAATCGGATCAGCTTAAAGCCTGAAGCTCTGTTTGATTCTGGACTCCTTGTGGCTTTGCCAATTAGGTCTTTGGCAGCGTGTCAAGGGAGATAAAGGTGGGCGATTATCCCGAAGGACTTCTCCCGAAGGACTCTTTATAACTAATTGGGACTCAGCTGTGAATGAACAGAATTCACAGCTGTTGGAAAAAAGAGGTTTTTAGGATACTCATGTGTTTTAATGACTCAGGAAGCCTAGATCAGAACAAGCATGTTAAAATGACGCTATATGGCATTGCACAACAGAACAACTAGATACAAGGACAGTTTTTTCCCCAAATGCCATCACTCTGCTAAACAACTAATTCCCACAACCCTGTCAAATTATTTACTAAGGCTGTATTATTATTATTATTCTCATCCTTCCTATTATTTATTTATTTATTTTATTTTATTTATGTGATTATATGCCGCCATTCTCCCCAAGGACTCAGGGCGGCTTACAAAAACAATCATAAATACAAATTACAATAAACACAATTAAAACACATTAAAATCCATTAAAAATCATTCTAAAAAGACTATATAACCCCACGATCGTAATGTTCTTTAAACAGCCATGTCTTTAATCCCCAGCGGAAGGAGCGGAGGTCAGGGGCCGTCCTGAGGTCGGTGGGAAGACTATTCCAGAGGGTCGGGGCTCCGGCAGAGAAAGCCCTCCCCTGGGGGCCGCCAGCCGACATTGTTTGGCTGACAGCACCCGGAGGAGGCCCACTCTATGGGAGCGCACTGGACAGTGGGAGGAAGGCAGGAGGTGGTCCTATAAGTACCCCGGGCCTAAGCCATGTAGGGCTTTATAGGTTTATTACCTATTTCCTCCCACTTATGACTACAACCTTGTTGCTTGTATCTCTACAATTTATATTGTTTTTTTTCCTAGTATGATTTTCTTGCTTATTACTAAACTATGGCTATCGCTATTGTAGCTTATGATTCTTGATGAATCTATTTGTTTTCTTTTTATGTACACTGAGAACATATGAATCAAAGACAAATTCCTTGTGTGTCCAATCACGCTTAGCCAATAAAGAATTCTTATCTACCTATGTTATACATCACCTAGGAGTGCAGGAAAGATTGAAGCAGCTTAAAAATCAAATAAGAAAAGAGCAGCCTTAAATAAATAAATAACAGAAGGTAGAAAGCTGTGCAGAAAAGCCAATGTCGATCCAGTTCCATTATAATAAATGCAACAGATATTTCAAGTTACAACTAACACAATATGCTCGCTACCATTCAATAAAGGTAAAGGTTCCCCTCGCACATATGGGCTAGTTGTTCCCAACTCTAGGGGGCGGTGCTCATCTCTGTTTCAAAGCCAAAGAGCCTGCACACTGTCCAAAGACGTCTCCGTGGTCATGTGGCCGGCATGACTAAGCACCAAAGGCACATGGATCGCTGTTACCTTCCCACCAAAGGTGGTCCCTATTTTCCCACTTGCATTTTTTACGTGCTTTCGAACTGCTAGGTTGGCAGAAGCTGGGACAAGGAACGGGAGCTCACCCCGTTACACAGCACTAGGGATTCGAACCACTGAACTGCCAACCTTTTGATCGGCAAGCTCAGCATCTTAGCCACTGAGCCACCACATTCCTTAGACATTACCCATTCAATAGCTAATTAGACATTACCCATTCAATTTCTAAATACCTTACAAGTGAAACAAGTAGCAAGGATTTCCAAATACACTACTCCCTCTTCTCAATTCAGTTTCAATGTATTTACATATCAAAGAGTCACAGGGCAAACTACATCTCTTAGCTGCCAAGTCATGAGCGTCAGAGAAAAAAATGAAGATCATCAGGTCTTGGCAGTTAAATCACTAAAATTTCTATTCAAATAGCAGGTGGCAGGTCCTACTAACCTCAGGGTTGAGTTTAGAAAAAGATATAGCAGTGGACACCTGCAGTTGGCAGGGGCTTACACCAGTTCAACCTTTTAAGATGTCAAAATTTCAACTCCCAGGATCACCCAAGACAGTATGACATTGAGATATGCTCCATTAAATGATCTCCAAAATCTCTTCTAATATTTATATTTTATGAGTTAGGACAGGTTGTTTTTGGGTGAGACACCAGCTGGCAATCCCAGGGCCAGGAGCCAGAAACAGAAAAGCTCAAATGGACTTTTATGAATTCACAAGGAATCCAGTTCAATTTGAAGGATGCTTTACCTTTACAGGTAGTCCTCAATCTACGACGGTCATTGAGCAACTGTTCAGAATTATCACAGACCTTTCAAAAGCTATTTACGATCCAATTTCCACACAATGACTCCTATGTTCATAAGATTGCATCTGGGGCATTTAGCAACTGGCTCACCTTTATGACTTTTTGCAACATCCTAAGGTCATTTGGCCACAATTTTCAGTGTTTTACACCAGTTTCCAGTAAAAAAAACACCCACGGGGATTAATCTGCTTAACCACCAGTGTTCACTTAATGACCAGTGTTTCCTTAATAGCCATCGCAAAAAAAAAAAGCCAAAAAAACATGTCTAGCCCTGTGATACCTCGGTTTATGACTACAACAATTTACAACCTTCATTCCAGTCGTAAATCAAGGACCATCTGTTTGTTCACTGGTGCAATAATGTGCACTATTGACCCCACCGCGCATGTTAGTCAAAACCAGCTTTTTTTACTGGAACTTCCGCTCTCTCTCCAGGAAACATAGATGAGGCTGTAGAGCAAAAACTACAACATTAATCTCTTTCAAGCACCCAGAATTCAGCTAAAAGAGTTCTTGGATAAACTTAACACAACACACTCCAATTCCTCTCCACTTCATTTAAGAGGGACCTTTCTTGGCAAAAGAAGTTGAAAAGGCTGGATTTTTTTTTTAAAGCCACCCCAAACTTCAAGAAATGATATTGTGAGACACTGGTGGTTCCTCATTCCCAAACAGCCATTCGAGTCAGCAACATATTCAACGGCCGAATCCCAAAGGAGGGAATAAATCCATACAGGAAGGACGGACAAAAACATGAACTGTCAGCATCTTTTCAAGCGAAACCAAATATCATCCAGAGCTAAAGTCTCAAATTCTGCTGAGGGTTTTGGGGGTTTTTTGGAAAGGAGTCTCTCTTCTCCACCCCAAAGCTAATGGACAGCTCCCTTCTTAAACAAGAAAGGGTATCCACAGGGTGTTAAGCACAACTTTTTTTTCATTCTCAGAGCGTTTTAAGATGGGGGGGCACTTCAACTCCCAGAATCTCCCCCCCCCTTACAGCCACACCCCCCTTCTTCCATTGCCCTGCTGTCAACCCAGAGACAGTCCATTCATCAAAGGGCCACCTCCCTGCCCAACTTTTGACCTTTTTTCCCTTTCTCCTCCTCCTTGTAAGGAAGCCTTCTCCCAATATTCGTAGCTCAGGGTTGAAAGAGGGAGGAGGTGCCTTTGGTACTCTCTGAACCTGGTGGTTTTCTGGAAGACCTTTCATGACCTAACTAGGTAACATCATCAGTGCTACAAGAATAAGAATAGGAATAGAAAAATAGCGATGGGATGGGATGGAATAGAATAGAATAGAAAATATGGAATAAGATAGGAATGGGAATAGGAACAGGAACAGGGATAGGAATAGGAAAATAGGGATGGGATGGGATGGGATGGGATGGGATGGGATGGGATGGGATGGAATGGAATGGAATGGAATGGAATGGAATGGAATGGAATGGAATGGAATGGAATAGAATAGAATAGAATAGAATAGAATAGAATAGAATAGAATAGAATAGAATAGAATAGAATAGAATAGAATAGAAAATATGGAATAAGATAGGAATAGGAATAGGAATAGGAATAGGAATAGGAATGGGAATGGGAATGGGAACGGGAACAGGGATAGGAATAGGAAAATAGGGATGGGATGGGATGGGATGGGATGGATTAGAAAATATGGAATAAGATAGGAATAGGAACAGGAACAGGGATAGGAATAGGAAAATAGGGACGGGATGGGATGGGATGGCATGGGATGGGATGGAATTCTTTATTGGCCAAGTGTGTTTGGACACACAAGGAATTTGTCTTTGGTGCCTAGGCTCTCAGTTTACATAAAAAGACAAGATACATTCGCCAAGAATCACAAGGCACAACACCCAATGGCCGTCATAGGGTACAATAAGCAATCGAATTCTACTAGGAAATAATATCAATCGCAAGGATAACAAGCAACGAAGTTACCGTCATGCAGTCACAAGGGTTGTGGGGTTTGCTCTCAGTTTGTATCCACTCCTCACTAGCACTGATGAGGTTACCTAGTTGGGTCACGAAACGTCTGGCTAGGAAACAGCCAAGCTCAGAGCCCACCAAGGACCCACCCACCCCAAAAAACGCCTTTTCCCTCCCCAGAAGGAAAGGGGTGGGGGAAAGAGAGCCCCCAACCCCATCATTCCTTCTACTCCTGCAGACCCCTCCCTCCCTTCAGAAGCCACGTCCCTCCCCCCCCTCTGCCCAGCCAACCCTCCCTGCAGGGCAGGCCCAGCAGCCCCCCTCCCATTAAGTTGCTGCTGCTCCCCAGTTTCCCGATCACCTTAGAGGATCCCCCTGCCCGTTCCCGCCCCCCACCCCCTCCTCAAACCCACCGTAAATGGAGGGCAGGGGCGCCTCCCCCTCCTCCAAACGAGGAGGGCCGGAGAAGGGGGCAAACTTCAGCCCGGCTCCACGCCTCCCTTGAAGGGGGAAGGTCCCAATGCCGAAGAAAAGGGGCGCTTTCCCCGCCCTCGGCCCGGAAAAGCCCGCGCCGTCTTGGGCTTGGCCACGCCTCCCGGGCCAAGCAGCCCCTCGCGCGCACCACCCCTCTTTCCAGGAATGGAATGGTCCACTTTTCCTCCGCCGCCCCTCTCCACTGGCCGGATCCAAAGCATAAGAGGGGGGGCGCCGGGGGGGAAACAGCTCCTCCAGCTCTCCCCGTCCTCTCACCTCGCCCGTCCTCGGCCTTCACCTCCTTCCCGCGTCTCCGTCCGTCTCCACCGCCGCCCCGCGGTGGTGCTTTTCCCAGCTCAGCGGCCGGGACCTTGGCCTCCAACCAGGAAGTGGCCCGGTGTGACACCTACTTCTCGCTGCCATGACAACGCTCCCCCGCCCGCCGGGCTCGGGCCAGGGAAAGCCTCGGCTCTTGGCCGCACGCCGCCGCCTGGCAGCGTCGAGGGCGTTCCCAAGCAGGGCCGCCATTTTGCATTCCAAGGAGGCTACGGTGGCCGGCAGGGGCAAAGCCAGCTCCCGCTTTCTCTCAGCCTCTCTTGCCATCTTCAGGCAAAAAGCGAGGCGAGGCTCCTCCTCTTGCGCGAAGAGGTGCAACGATATTGCTGGGACTCCAATTCCCAGAATTCCTTAGCCTGCCATGTTGGATGAGGATATCTGGGAGTTGAAGTCCACTCGTCTTAAAGTGACCTTGTTTGAAAAATACTGATCTAAATAAATGCCTCGCTTTTAAGGAACATAAAATTGTTCCTTAACAGTAATAAGAATATTATTGTTATAATAATAAAATAATATTAATAAATATTATTTATAATAATATTATAATACTAATATTATTTTAATATTACTATTATTATTATTATTATTAAAATAATATCAATAATAAAACTCTAAAATAAAGTTAAATAATTCTTACATCGGAAAAGCAAACAGGAAGATAAGTTATTCTAGCTAATTTTAAAAAAGGCTGATGTTTCCTTTTGTTTTGAAACAAAATGATGTTGCATGATGCACTCAACCATCAATGGAAACACAGTGTGAAATACAACTTTGGATATGGACATGATTTAAGATAAATCATGAACCCGGTCAATTCTTCACACTCTGGTCTTAACAACAATCCAGGACAAACGGTTTATACTCATTTTGCACACACGCGCACACACAAAAGTGGGAAATATTGAAGAAATGGGAAAATTAGATTGTCCAGACTCGTTAGCCCTATCACCAAGAAGCACAAAGCAGATAAAATGAGATTCTTGCAACTTTAAAAGGCAGTAATAAGACCAGCTCACCAGAGAACATTTACACACTGAGCCTGACTATAGGGAAGCCCCAGAGGGGTCTATGACAATTTGCCATGGCCAACTTGCCACAGCCAACTTGCCACTGTCAACTCAATGGGGAGAACTCGCCACAGCCAACCCGCCATGGGACAACTCACTGCGGGACAAGAGGTACACTAATATTGACAAAATGATGGAGTAGAATCATTAAGTCAGTAAAATGAGGAGCCAGATTGTTGGGGGCAATATCCTGACTCTGTAAACCACTTACGGAGGGCTGTAAACAGTGGTGGGATTCAAGTAATTTAACAACCGGTTCTCTGCCCTAATGATTTCTTCCACCAGCAATTTGCCAAACTGCTCAGAAAGTTAACAACCAGTTCTCCCAAAGTGGTGAGAACTGGCTGAATCCCACCACTGGCTGTAAAGCACTGTGAAGCGGTATATGAGTCTAAGTGCTATTTTAAAAAGGATGCAAAAGGAGGGACATAATGAAATGTGAATGGCAAAAATGAAACTTTTATTTATTTTAAATAATTAGAGTTGTTAAATTGTCCCACAGCTAGTTGTCCCATGGCGAGTTGGCCATAGTGAGTTGACCAAGTTGGCCATGGCAAGTTAGCTATGTGGTGAGTTCGCCACAGCCAGTTGTGTTAGAAGAAATATCCTTCTGGGTTCAGCTCTAAGTGGGGAAAAAGACACTAGAAAAATGGAGACTACCTGGAAAGATGGTTTAAAGGTGGACAGGATCACATGATGGTTTGAGTTCCTAAATAGAAAAGGGGCCGAGATGCTGCGAGTCCCTGGGTTTTATGCCCTCTCTGGCTTTGAACTTTCTGGGGGCCCGGAGTATCCTGATTTGTTGTCAGACTCCCAGAGGGTGGGGGTCTTAGCTAGCCTTGATGGCTGATGTAATCGTCCCAGGAGTTTCTGTTGCTAGATGGATCCTATTGTGTTGCAGATGATGGTCCATTGACAAAAATGGGAGGGAATTGAATTTCTGCCTCTAGCAGAAATTCAATTGACAAACGTGGGGGGAGGGGGACAGGAAGGTGGGAGCTGCTTCATCTTTAAAACATGCTTCTCCATTTCTCATCCAGGGAAACATAATATTTTAATATTTCCTAAAATATTTCATTCTTCTAGGAAAGGGGTGGGTGCTAACTTCCTACAGTTGCCTGCAGCAAATTGGCCCATTCCAGGCCCAGAGAAAGGCAATTTCTCTGCTAAATTCCTACATCACGCTTGCAATTTTCAATCTGGAAGAGATAGCGCACTTGCGTGGAGCCAGCCACTCTTAACAGTGGTTGAGTGACGCATGCGTGAATGCAAACCAAAAGATCTAGTAGGTAGGACTAACAGATTTCAAAGCAGCTGGAATTTGGAGTGATTGACAATGAGCAGCTCCCAGATTCAGTAAGGGGACCCCCAGACGGAGGGAAGCATTTTCAAGGGTGGAAAACTCGCCCCTCTCATAGGGAAAAAATCCACTGAATAAAGTCTTATTTCTTTGCCATTACTATGAAATTGCTGGGGTCTCCTCTCCTCTGCATTAGAACAGAACAAGGACACAAAAACAGGAAGAGAAACAGAAACTCCTCTGACCTCTATAGATCGGTGAGTCAGCTAAACCTGTATAACCGAAAGAAAACAATACACATCTGGCCAAAACTTCTGGCACCCTCTCTTGGGAAACTAAGACCACATTCCAGAAGAAGGCGATGGCAAACCACAATTGACATATTATTCATTCATTCATTCATTCATTCCTTTATTAAATTCATATGCTGCCCATCTCCCTAACCAAAGTGACCCTGGGAGGATGAGTAAATAATATTTATTTATTAAAACGCTAAATAAAATAAAGATTTATTTATATCCAAATTTATATTTAAATCCAGAGCACCTGTGGACAGGATAAGAAGCAATGGGTAGAAACTAATCAAGGAGAGAAGCAACTTAGAACTAAAGAGAAATTTCCTGACAGAACAAATAATCAGTGGAACGACTTGTCTCCAGAAGTTGTGAATACTCCAACACTGGGAGTTTTTAAGAAGATATTGGATAACGATTTATCTGAAGTGGTGTAGGGTTTCCTGCCTAAGCAGGGGGTTGGACTAGAAGACCTCCAAGGTCCCTTCCAACTCTGTCATTCTGTAATATTTATATATCAAATCTGGACACCACCCCTCACAGAGTGACTATGAGTTTGGTCTGTTGGTAGAAATTCTGGGGTAAGATTCATATTTAAGATTCTTAAAGTAAATATAAAAAATAACCCTCAATTGACAACCATAACCGAGCCCAAAATTTATATGGCTAAGTGACACATTGGTTAAGTGTGTTTGGTTCCATTTTACGACCGCTGTTAAGTGAATCACTGCAGTTGTAAGGTTAATAACATAGTTGTTAAATGAATCTGGCTTCCCCATTGACTTTGCTTATCAGAAGGTCCCAAAAGATTATCAAGTAATATTTAGGACGGTGCAACCGTCATAAATCTGAGCCAGTTGCCAAGCATCTGAAATCTGATCATGTGTCCACGGGGATGCTGCAAAGATGATGAGTGCGAAAAAAGGGTCATAAATCACTTTTTTCAATGCCATTGTAATTTTGAACGGTCGCTAAATGAACTGTTATAAGTTGAGGACTACCTGTAAAGAGATTTTTCTTTTAGGCTTAGCGGAGAAAGAGCTTGGGAAAAAAAAGGACTTTGGTCTTTATAACAGTAACAGCATTGGAAGGGATCTTGGAGGTCATCTAGTCCAACCCCCTGCTCACACGGGAGACCTACACAAGGGATTCGAATTGCTGAACTACCGACTTTTCTGATCGACAAGCTCAGCATCTTACCCACTGAGCCACCTAGCCAGGCTTATAGGGGTTGACAGCAGCAAGAATGCTTTATGTACATTTAATTCCCACAATGGCTAATAAATTGGCTGGAAAAACTGATAGAAAACTAGCAGAGATGACTAAATTTGCTGCCTCGAACAAAGAAAAGAACTGATCTGTCCCCCTCTACATACACCCACAAAAACACAGCCAGTCGAGGGTTAAAGAAGCACTTGGCACACACTACAGTTCTTATCTCCAACTTGGCAGCGATATGCACACCGTCTGCCAAGTGCTTTAATTGTTCACAGAAAGAAAATCACATACGTAGCTTTGCCAAAATCCGTTCTTTTAGCTCCAATGACTACCAGATTGAGTTATTGTTCGTCACAGGGATCACTGACCACCACCCTCTCTTATATAGTCTCTGGGGTGTGGTCCAGTGACTCATTGGTCCTGTGACTCAAGTCCAGTGACTCAGGTCTATTCCCTCGCACGTCTCCTCAGCTGCTGCAAGCGCTTATCTCGCCTTCGTTGACGTGCGTCCAGGAATGATGTCTCTCCCTCACTCTCATCTGAGACACCTGTTTCCCCATTACTTTGCTCTCTTTCAGCTGGCACCTGAGATGGTGCCAGAGGGGGCTGGCTCCTCTTCCTCATGCTCAGAGCTTCCTTCCTCCAATGGGATAGGCTCAGAGGACGGGGCCACAACAAGAACATATCCATCTTCGTTTCTGCTTGGAAACCGCTTCTGGATTTTGTACTTGAAATGGGGGGGGGGGAAATGAAACTCTGGGTTTTTGTTTGTTGTTATATAAATCGCTAGCACATTTTAATATGTAAAAGTAAAAAGCTGGGGCTCTTATGTTATTATCCTATTCATTCTATGGCAATAAAAAGAGTTGGAAGTCAACATTTTTCTTTTTTCCTCTTTACCTTACAACTTCTTCCCTCTTCTTTCCTCCTCTCCCCCAGTTTCATTTGAATTCATCTGAATTTGATATCTTGGTTAAACTGAATAAAATAATTGAGCAGAATTTGGTTTGGTGGTTAAGGCACCAGGCTGGAAACCACAGGAGACTGGGATTTCTACTTTTGCCTTAGCCATGAAAGCCGGCTGGATGACCTTGGGCCGGAGTCCCTCTCCCTCTCTCAATCCAACCTACCTCACAAGGTTGTTGTGGAAGAGAGAAATTGGAAGAAGGAATATTGGGTGGGTGGGTAAGCAGGGACACACCTTCTGAAGTCATTTATAAAGGTGGGGTTTTTAAAGGTATCCAAACTATTAACTCTGGCGTGTCCTGGAAATCCCGCCTTTGTCTTTGAAAGTGCGTGGAAATGCAGAAGAGCACAACAGTTTTGGAAAACTATTAAAAAAATAATTGAGGAGGTATCAGATTTAAAACTAGGCAACAGTCCAGAAACATTTTTACTAGGCATGATAGACACTAAATGCACCAGAGACAAAATACCTCATAATACATATTTTAACGGCAGCTAGGTTATTGTATGCACAAAGTTGGAAATCTGATCAAACCCCAACGGAAGACAAAATTATCTCCAAAGTAAATGATTGTGCAGAGATGGACAAATTAACGCTAGAACTTCGAGATAAGGAGGATAGTGAATATTATGCGGTATGGCACAAATGGCAAAAATGGCTTGAAAGGAGAACTGAGATAAAAAACGAGAATACAAATTAGGATATAGAAGAGAAGAGGAAGGTCATAGGAAAGATATTACCTTTGATATGGGTTATATAATAATGAAGTACATATACAGAGAATTATAAAACCTGTTGACAGAAAAACTGCTATGTTAGTTGCACAATTGGTGGTGGGAAGGGTGAGGTGGGGGTGGGTATATTGTTTGTATGTATTGTTTACTTTTATGTGTATGTTTAAAAACTCAATAATAAAAAAAGAAAGTGCGTGGCTCATTCTTCCACGCGTGATGCGAAACCGCGCAAGTTTGCTAAGAAACACGCCTCTGTTGATTCGGCTCACAGGACACGCGCCCCCTTGTGCCCGATGATCGGACCAGGTTCCTCAACACAAGCTCGCCTTGCAACCACGGCTAGCAAGGCAGGAATCACCCAACGGCAAACCCTACAAAGAGCAAACCCCGCGCGAGTTTTTTTCCCGCGGGCGGGGATGAACCCTGCCAGCAGCGCAGCTCCCCCGCGTCTGGCCGGCAGGGGTCCCCCTTGAGCCGCTCCCGCTCTGCGCCGCTGCGAGGAGCCATGGCCGCTACAGCCGTCCGAGGAGGGCTTTGCGGGGCGAAGCTGGGGCGGCTCGTCCTGGGCAGCCGGGCTGCTTCGACCGGCAACCCCGCAGCCCCAACGCCCGATGGGCAGCGCCAGCAGGAGCAGCAAGGGAAGCTCACCCGCGTGTGGCAGAGCGAAGGCATCAGGTTGGGCAGAGAATGCAAAGCCCGGGAAGTTCCGGGTTAGAATAGAATAATAATGGAATGATAAGAAGAGGAGAGGAGAGGAAACAGAACAGAACAGAACAGAACAGAACAGAACAGAACAGAATTCAGGATAGAATTCTGGATAGGATAGGATAATAGGATAAGTTAGAATAGGATGATAGAATAGAATAATGATAGAATAGAATAATAATAGAATGATTAGGATAGGATAGGATAGGATAATAGAATAGAATTCAGGATAGGATAGGATAGGATAGGATAGGATAGGATAGGATAGGATAGGTTAATAGAATAGAATAATAATAGAATAGAATATTAATAGAATGGTTAGGATAGGATAGGATAGGATAATAGAATAGAATTCAGGATAGGATAGGATAGGATAATAGAATAGAATTCAGGATAGGATAGGATAGGATAGGATAGGATAGGATAGGATAGGATAGGATAGGATAGGATAGGATAGGATAGGATAATAGAATAGAATTCAGGATAGGATAGGATAGGATAGGATAGGATAGGATTATAGAATAGAATTCAGATAGGATAGGATAATAGAATAGAATAATAATAGAATAGAATATTAATAGAATGGTTAGGATAGGATAGGATAATAGAATAGAATTCAGGATAGGATAGGATAGGATAGGATAGGATAGGATAGGATAGGATAGGATAGGATAGGATAATAGAATAGAATTCAGGATAGGATAGGATAGGATAGGATAGGATTATAGAATAGAATTCAGGATAGGATAGGATAGGATAGGATAGGATAGGATAGGATAGGATAATAGAATAGAATTCAGGATTGGATAAGATAGGACAGGATAGGATAGGATAGGATAGGATAGGATAGGATAGGATAGGATAGGATAGGATAGGATAGGATAGGATAGGATAATAGAATAGAATTCAGGATTGGATAGGATAGGATAGGATAGGATAGGATAGGATAGGATAGGATAGGATAGGATAGGATAGGATAATAGAATAGAATTCAGGATAGGATAGGATAGGATAGGATAGGATAGGATAGGATAGGATAGGATAGGATAGGATTATAGAATAGAATTCAGGATAGGATAGGATAGGATAGGATAGGATAATAGAATAGAATTCAGGATTGGATAGGATAGGATAGGATTATAGAATAGAATTCAGGATAGGATAGGATAGGATAGGATAGGATAGGATAGGATAGGATAATAGAATAGAATTCAGGATAGGATAGGATAGGATAGGATAGGATAGGATAGGATAGGATAGGATTATAGAATAGAATAATAATAGAATAATAATATAGGACAGGACAGGATAGAAGAGAAGGATAGGATAGGATAGGACCAACTTGGGGAGGGGGGGGGAGGGGTACCAGCTGCTGTCGCGTTTTAAGCTGGGATGTCCCAGCTGGGCTGTTTTTGCGGGGCACAAGCGCAAGAGCGGAGCACCTGTTCGGATATAGAAGCGATGATCGGGTTTTTTGTCTCTTGCTTCCCCGAGAAAAGTTTTAAAGCGTTGTTTTTTTTCAAAAGTCGGCCACTTTAAGGAGGCGTGGACATCAAATCCCAGAATTCTTCAGTCAGCTTTAAAGCCAGGCTTCCTTTAAAGAGAAAACGCTTGCAATACCTTTTTTTTTCTTCTTTTCTTCCCCTGCGAGTGAGTAACATTGCCTTACTCACTGGGTCCAAGGTCCTGCAACAGGACGCAATCCGGAATCTGGAGAGGGCTTGGCGTGCCATTTGCAATTGAAACAGATTTTGTCTGTTTGCATTATTGGGTTTTTTTAATTTTATTTATTTTTTAATACAGGTAATGCAAACCATACATACATACATACATACATACATACATGTGTGTGTGGGTGTGTATGTGTGGGTGTATGTACACCTCCACCCCCGGAGACCGTTTCTCCCATCCCCCCCCTTAAATTTCTTCTTCTATAACAGCTAAAAAATATACAATATATTCTAAATATGCCCTTATCCCCTCCTGGTATCCTTAAGATTTATATTGACTGTTTCCCTATGACTATCATTAAGTGTTGTACCTTATGATTCTTGAGGAATGTATCTTTTCTTTTATGTACACCGAAAGCATATGCACTAAGACAAATTCCTTGTGTGTCCAATCACACTTGGCCAATAAAGAATTCTATTCTGTTCTGTTCTGTTCTGTTCTGTCCCCTCCAAAACAGCATATATTCTTGAGTAGGTTTATTCCCTTTGCCTCCCACCAAGACTGATTTTATAAAATTCCCCCATATTTCATTGTAATTGTTTGCTTTAATCATCCCTTTTTAAAATTTGATTTCTGTTGTTAATTTATCATTTGTTGCCCTACTCCAAATTTCAAATTTCTGATAATACTGATAGCGAAACGAGGTAACGATCATACAAACCCAGGATCATATAGACCAATCGCCCTTATTAATCAGAACGCTAAGATTTTTACAGCAATATTGGCAAATAGATTGAATATATTTATAGAGAATTATATTAAAAATGACCAGTGTGCCTTTATAAGAGGTCAACAAATGTCAGATATAGTAAGAAGGGTATTAAACATAGGTTATTAATTGAAGGCAGGGGTATTAGCATTATATGTATTTAAGGCATTTGATTGTGTGGAATGGCCTACATTGAAGATACTAATAGAGAAGTTAGGTTTTGGAAAAAAAATTAGACAAGTGATAAATCAATTATATTCAGAGAATAAAGCGAGTATAGCTATAAATGTTGGTGTTACAGAGACAATAACCTTTGTGTAATTCTTGAATGGTGCTGTGATTGACTGACCATAGCTTGTCTAGATCTGAAAGAGGAATTATAATTATGAGATCATCATTTTTGGGTACAACTCAAGGTGTGCATTATATTTTCCCTTCCTGTTCCCCCACAACAACCCTGCGAGGTGGGTTGGGCTGAGGTTAGGACTGACCCAAAATTATCCAGCGGGCTTTCATACCCAAGGGAGGGCCAGAAGCATTCTGGCACACACAGTGCAACCTGATAGCACCTTTTAAAACAGGAATGGGTAAACTAATGGCAAATTCACCCCTGGCTGATCCAAGTAGAATTCAGGTGGCAGCCCACAAAATCCACACTAATAAATGCACTTTTTGTACAAGCTCCGTAACCCAGTTATGGGTAGTCCTTGACGGATGAGCCAGGTTACAATCGTCATTATTATTATTATTATTATTATTTATTAAATTTATATACCGCCCTTCTCTTAATGGACTCAGGGCGGTGTACAGCCAAGAATAAAAGCACTCCAGTACAAAATTTAAAATATTAGTAAAAGAATTAAATAATTTTGGCCCAACAAATTTAAAAAACCAATAGACAATTAAAATTTAAAACCCATAAAAACTTTAAACTTAAAAAGAGGGGGGGGGGTTACACCAGCCCGGCTTGACAAAATAAAAAAGTTTTTAGGGCACGGCGAAAAGCCCGGAGATCAGGTATCGTACGGATCTCCGGGGGCAAATCGTTCCATAGGGCTGGTGCTGCCACAGAGAAAGTTCTCCCCCTGGGTGTCGCCAGCCGACATTATACACGCCATGTCATAAGTACATGCCAATTGTCAAATGCCCACATTTTAATTATTTGACCATAGGGGCATCATAAGTACAAGGACTAGTCATAAGTCATTTTTTTTCAGCACTTGAAACTTTGAATAGTCATAAAGCCTATTTGTAATTGAATGGGTCATAAATCAAGGACTACCTGTACTGAATTATATTTTTTACGGTATCTGAGTCAATACAAACCATCAAACCATTAACTAAGTATTTGGAATGGAAGCACAGAACATCTTTTAAACGCCTCCAGTTTTTCCCATAAGGTCAAGTTTACTAACTGCAAATTTAGCAAGCAGTTGGTTTTTTTTCAAAAATAGCCTCTCCCCCAGGCACAATTAATTAATAACTAATAGTGCATAAACAAATTCCTTTTTGGAAATGTTCAGATAACGATCAGTTTCTAAATAACTCGAGTGAACTGAACTGGGCAAAGGGAAGGAAGCAGAAAAGGGGACGGATTAATAGGGGATTAAATTTAGACCGGAGGAAACGGTTGAAAAAGTGATTCAGAAGGGAGCCCAATTTCTGCCTGAGTTTATTATCTGGGAATAATATCTTTTGAGATGACCTCAAAAATCAGAAAATCCACTTTGCAAAATCCATGTCTTGATTGGTTTGGGGCCAAATCACTTCCCAGGCCTCCCTCTCATTCAGAAACACATTCTCAGCTTGCAAGTATATTTGATCTCAATCAGGTGTGGTATTCACTTACTTGCCCTACCGTTTCGCAAATGTGAATGTGTGCGCATCCACATCCAGGCATGTACCCGGCCTTCCACGCATGGGCTTTGCTGATGCACGCGCCTTCCACTCATGCACGGCCTCAAAAATGTGCCTAAATAGGACAGCATAGAGTCGGGGCGGATGGACGATCCCACCCGTGACTTCCGCTACCCATTTGGGTAAACTTGTCTGAACCGGCTGAATACCACTTATGATCTCAATCAGCGAACAGCAAATACAAGAGGAATTATGAGTTATTCAGTCAAGGAACCAGATTGTTCCCCCTCTAAAGTGCTTTCTTGCCTTATATAGGCCAAGGGTGTCAAACTCGATTTCATTGAGGGCCGCATCGGGCTTGTGTTTGACCTCGGAGGCTGTGGTCATGGTGGGTGTGGTGGCCATGATACAGGACTCATGTCTGGGGCACCTGTGGTGGCCAAGTGCTAAGGCAAGACATCCCTGAGACCCTCCCTTTTTTTTAAAAAAAAAATTTGATTTATATGCCGCCCTTCTCCGGAGACTCAGGGTGGCTTACAGTGCATTAAGCAATAGCCTTCATACTTTTGTATATATTTTATACAAAGTCAGCTTATTGCCCTCACAAACTGGGTCCTCAATTTACCCACCTTAGAAAGGATGGAAGGCTGAGTCGACCTTGAGCCTGGCTAGGATTGAACTCGCAGAATTACAGGCAGCTGGAAGTTAATTGCTGCCTTTAGTAGGAGGCATTAGCCCCCTACGCTACTCAGGCTCCCTCACATTATAATCCCTCCTTCCCTTCCTTCCTTCTTTCTGTTGGAAGAAATGTCCATCTGGGTTCAGTTCCAAGTGGGGGAGAAAGATACTGGAAACATGGTGGCTGTTTGGAAAAAGGGTTTTTAATGGTGGACAGGACCACATGGTTTGAAGTCCTGGGCAAAAAAATGGGAAGAGATGCTGAGAGTGCCTGGGTTTTATACCCTCTCTGGGCTTTTGAGTTTGAGCTTGTGTTCTGATTGGTTGTCAAACTCCCACGGGGCTATGCAGGGGTAACTTTGTAGGTTGTCTGTGTCCCAGGCTTGGTTGAGCCTTGCTGGGTGATGATGCAATGAAAGAGCTTTGGGCAATTGCTACTATGGCTCTGCCTGAAGGAGGTAGATCTTTTGTTATGTAGAATAGATTGGACCAGGCCTTAATGGCCCATTGACAAAGGTGGGGAGGGACTGAGTTTCTGCCTCCCTTCTAAGGGAAATATTCTGCCCTTTTAATATTTCCTAAAATATCTCATTTTCTTAGGAGAGGGGTGGGTGCCAACTTCCTACACTTTCTTCCTTCTTCCTTCCTTCCTTCCTTCCTTCCTTCCTTCCTTCCTTCCTTCCTTCCTTCCTTCCTTCCTTCCTTCCTTCCTTCCTTCCTTCTTTTCTTCCTTCCTTCCTTTCGTTCCTTTTCTCCTTTTTCCTTCCCTTTTCCTTCCCCTTTCTTCTTCCTTCCCCTCTTTCCTTATTTTTCCTTCCTTGCTCTCTTCCCATCTTCCCTTCTTTTTCCTTGTCTTTCCTCTTTCCCTTTCTCCTTTTCTGTCCCTTCTTGCATGCTCAAATGCAAAAGGGGAAACATTTTCTCCTTTTCAATGCCTCCTATGCCTCTTATCAGCGGGCACTGTGCCAGAAGGGTCAGAGGCGCGTTTAATCGTCCCACGGTGGGGGGTGGGAGGGAATCGGCCCTGACGAGTTATGTCGTGGGGCAATACCCACGATTAGGCAGAGGAGAAGTGGTGGAGTATAGGTAGTCCTCTTTACAGATTCTCATTCCTACTATTTTATTTATTTATTATTTATTTTATTTATTATTTCAATTTATAAACCGCCCTTCTCCTTGCGGACTCAGGGCGGTGAACAGCCAGAATAAAACATGGTATACAAAAGTTAAAAACAATTAAAAATTATTAAATATTATTCGGCCAAGAATTAAAACAACCCAATCTAAAATCAATTTCAAATTTAAAAACGGAGGATGGGATCAAGCTAGCCCAGCTAGATGGAATAAATGGGTTTTAAGGGCCTGACGAAAGGTCCGGAGATCTGGAATCCTGCGTATCTCCAGGGGTAGGTCATTCCAGAGGGCGGGCGCCGCCACAGAGAAGGCTCTCCCCCTGGGGGTCGCCAGCTGACACTGTCTGGCCGACGGAACCCGGAGGAGGCCCTCTCTGTGCGAGCGTACTGGCTGGTGGGAGGCTATTGGCGGCAGAAGGCGGTCCCGCAAGTACCCAGGTCCTAAGCCATGGAGCGCTTTAAAGGTGGTCACCAACACCTTGAAGCGCACCTGGAAGACCACTGGGAGCCAGTGCAGCTCACGCAGGAGAGGTGTCACGTGGGAGCGCCACGTCGCTCCCATAATTCCCCGCGCGGCCACATTCTGGACCAGTTGGAGCCTCCGGGTGCACCTCAAGGGGAGCCCCATGTAGAGAGTGTTGCAGTAGTCCCGGCGGGAAGTCTTTCCATGCTTTCCATGACAGCTTATAAACGTTCCTTTTTCTTTACAGGAATATTGTCCTGAGCAACCCTGGGAAAAGGAACGCGCTCTCCCTCTCCATGCTGAAGTCCCTCCGTCAGGATATTTTGCAGGATATTGACAGCACGGATCTGCGCGTCATTATCATTTCAGGTAGGTTGTTCATTCGCGATCGAAAATGAATGAAGACGGAATTCGGCAGAGGCTTCTTCTCGATCATTTGCATCTTCACTTACCTTCCCTACCAGTTCGCAAATGGGAGCGCGCTTCGCTCGCACGCGCCTCCTCTGTGCATTCGCACGGTCTTCCACGCATGCGTAGCATTCACACATTACATCCGGGCGGGTGGGCGGAGCTTCCTGTAGTTGCCACTACCGGTTCGCCCGAATTGGCTGAATCCTACCTCTGTATCTACTGTATTTTCCTGCGTATAAGACTACTTTCTAACACACAAAAATCTTCTCAAAAGTCGGGGGTCGTCTTATACGCCGGGTCTCATTCTCCTGAAAACCAGGCAGACCATCCCGAAAGGCTCTGACGAGCCTTAAATGGCTCTGAGGAGGGTCGTCTTATACACCCAGTCGTCTTATATGCCGGAAAATACGGTAATTATCATTTGTCTGAAGCGGAGACTCAGTGTCTACAGTCTCACTTCGTAAATCCATGAGGTTTTAAGTTATACAGGCCATCCTCATCTTACAACAGTTCACCTAGCAACTGTTCACAGTCACAACGGTAGTGAAAATAGTGACTTATGACCGTTTTTCACAGTTACGGCCCTCACAGCATCCCCGTGGTCAGTGATTAAAATTCAGATGCTTAGGCAACTGACTCATATTTATGACGGTTTCAGTGTCCCGGAGTCATGTGATTCCCCTTTTGCGACCTTTTGACGAGCAAAGTCAGAAAGCCAGATTCACTTAACCGTGTTACTAATTTAACAACCGCACTGATTCACTTAGCAACCACTGTTGTGACCCAGCCCAAGTAGGTAGTAATCGACGCAAACAGTTCCAAAACAAACAGACTTTATTAGAACAGCTGAGAATTAACTCATTCTCAGCGTAGTCCAAACTAAATTAAAACAAGTTCTTAACACAAATTCTTCAGTCTAATCGTCAACCTTGGTATAATTAGGCACACTGCCAAAGCGTTTTCTTGGCAAAAGTTCAGAAGGAGAAGACGCCGACCAGAGATAAGTGCAGCAAAACAAGAACAAGTCTATCAACGTTGTTTTCCGACAAAGAGGCCAAGAGCCGTTGCTGGTCTTTTAAGCCTTATGGGAGGGGCCAGTCATCTCTTGGTCCTACTCCCGAGTCACCTCTTTGCTGTAGCTGCTCTTGCCTTCTGGCAGCTTTTCTCATGCACTAGGAACAGGCTCCACCTGTTCCTCTGCCTCTCTGCTGTCAGCCTCTGGAGGCTCCGGAGTCCGCACATCACTTCTCGATGGCCCTGGCCCCATCTCTGCCTCCGACACAGAGCCCTCATCCGGGCCTTCGCCAGCCTCCAGGACTGGCCCCTGTTCTTCCTCAGCCTCCTCACTGTCCGACTCCGCTGCCAGCTCCGCAGGCTACTGCGGACCACAAAAACCATGGCAAGAAAGGTTGTAAAACCACCTAACAAATGTCTCACTTAGCAACAAAAGGTTTGGGTTCAACTGTGGTCGTAAATTGAGGATTGCCTGTATGTCATCCTTACCAGTTATAAGAATGTAAGCAGTATCCTGCTGGATAACCCTGGGCTCATCTAGTCTAGCAATTTTTTCTCACATTGGTAGGAGTCCTCACCAAACCTTTATCTGTTGAATTCAGCTATTCAAAATTGGGTCAAACAAAACTCTTAAATCATTATACAGTTTTGTTTGGGCTTGTCTATTAGCAAAAATCCAACTCTAAATCGGCCATCAACAGACACATAGAGGTAAACAACATCTATGCACACAATCAAAAAGCCCCAAACTAAATCAAATAGATGGTAAATGTACAAATATATGTTGGAAGTGCAAGAAAGAGGTCGGAACATATAAACACATGTGGTGGGATTGTGACAATATTTCCCCCTTTTTCCAAACTTCCCCGAAGCTGAAGGTCCTGTGTTCTCCTCTGGACATGACTTGAAAGAACTGAGTCCGAAGGAAGACCCAAAACAGCACATGGACGTCTTTAAAACCTGCTCAGAGGTGAGTTTCTACCTTGATTTGGTCAATCCTGTGAAAATGTTCTCTCTTTTTACAATTGGCTGACTTCTCTCTCTCATTGTCTGCCAAAATGTTAACATTAAATCAGGGGTGTCCAAACTTAGCAACTTTAAGACTTGTGGACTTCAGCTCTCAGAATTTGAAGTCCACAACTCCAAGACTCCTGATGTATCACTGCATGCAACAGCATGACCCTTGAACCAGGGGTGTGTCACTGCTTTATTTGTATTTGCCAGCTGAGCTTCCATTCTAAGACTTACGGTAGCTTGCCAGAGAACCTTATCACAGAGATAAGACTGTCTTGGGATTCCTGAGCTACTGTGTATGTCTACATTCTTTCTTTTCTAACTTCCTGAATTTATACTTCTTTTGTCCGTCTGTGTGATAAGCTGCCAAGATGTAGTTAGCTAGTTTTTTACTTTTATAATAAAATGTTTCTTAGAATACATTCACGTTTTCTTTCTTTGAAAGCATACAGCATGGAAAACAAGATCCATTCACCTCTAATTAATTACAGTTTCCTCAGGGGAGGAATGGGGCTGATTTACGCTCCGACAGGGTGAAATCCAGCAGGTTCTAACAGGTTCTGGAGAACCGATAGTGGAAATTTTGAATAGTTCGGAGAACTGGCAAATACTACCTCTGGCTGGTCCCAGGGTGGGGTGGGAATGGGGATTTTGCAGAATCCTTCCCCTGCCACACCCACCAAACCACGCCCGCAGAACCGGTAAATAAAAAAAATTTGAATTTCACCACTGCCTTGAAC
The DNA here is from genome assembly GCA_038048745.1 of Coluber constrictor foxii. NCBI lineage: Eukaryota > Metazoa > Chordata > Lepidosauria > Squamata > Colubridae > Coluber > Coluber constrictor. The sequence goes on along the minus strand of CM075964.1, from coordinate 85,676,382 downwards.
ACATTTTTACACACGAAATAATATTTATCTAAATACTGACATCTTAAAGCACTATGTCTGACTGCCGTGACAGCGGAATCGAGAAGGGGCGTATCAGGTAAGTACAACGCCCATTTCCCCCATTGTTTTTTTTAAAAGGTTTATTGGGTTTTTATTTTTAAACATATATCAACATCAATACATGAACGGTATGGCCTCTGGGTATGGTTCATGTTAGTACACATAACAACAGTCAATTGTTACATTAATCAAATTTATATAATCCTAGTATTCATGTACTTGATTATTTTAAAATAGTTATTCCATATTTCAATGTTCCATTCTAATGTCAGTGATCTTGAACATACATAGTAATATCATCTTTCATCTCTCATCTTTCCATCTAATTTGTACTTATATTCAATTTATATAGAAATTAGAACTATTAATATTCCCCCCTAATTCTTGTTTCTACCTCTATTCTGGCTTCTAGTCAGATCACTCTTACTAATCCTAGTGTTAATACACATATTTATGTTAAGACATAGTCCTTTATATTAGGGTGTATATTATTATTTCTACCTCTATTTCTAGTTTTTAATCAGGCCATCATTATATTGGAAGGAAGGAAGAAAGGAAGGAAGGAAGGAAGGGAGAGAGAGAGAGAGAGAGAAAATCTGTATTCTATCCATCATCTCTTGCCCGTTTTAATGCTTCAATTATTATTCATTTCCCCCATTCTTGAATTACTAAAATCTCCAATGTCAGAGGCCCTGGAATAATAATAAGAAACCTAAATAAAGTAATTGAAACATTTAGCTTCACACAGTAACCTGGAATGTACAGAATTCCAGAATTGAAAGGGAAAAGAGATTGTGTGGGGTTGTTTTTTCCCTCTGGGAATTTTCAGCAGAAATTCAGAAAGTCACCGCAGCACCCCAGAAAAAAAAAATGCAGTTGCTATATATAACTTCCAACAGGTGCTTGTAGGATCTGAGCATCTCCTGAGCATTCGGATGATTTCTTGTATTTTAAGAAGTGGTGCAATGCATATGGATGTCTGGAAAAATCAGAAAAGTCATAAAGACTCTTTGGATTTTACATTCAAGCACTTCTAAGGATGGAAGGAACCTTGGAGGTCCTCTAGTCCAACCCTGGAATCTTGATACCGGCCCACACAAAGAGCTGCCCCACCTTTGCTTGAAGATCTTCAGTGATGGACCTCCCGAAGGTTGCTCCATGGTTTCATAGCTCTCAGGTTTACAGATTATCAGAGTTGTAGGTCATCTAGTCCAACGGGAGACCGTACACCATTTCTGACAAATGGCAGTCCAATCTCTTCTTGAAAGCCTCCAGGGATGAAGCTCCCACAACTTCCCAAGGCAACGTCTGTTCCATGGGTTGATTGTTCTCACTTTCAGAAGATTTCTCCTTATTTCTAGGTTGAATCTCTTCTTGATCAGTTTCCATCCATTATGCCTTGTCTGGTCTTCGGGTGCCTTGGAAAATAGCTTGACTCTTTCCTCTCTGCGGCAGCTCCTCAAATATCGAAACACTGCTATCATGTCTCCCCTGGTTCTTCTCTTCACTAGATTATGTTCTGGAAGTTCCTTCTGATTTTGAGTTTGGGGATCTCCACCAAGTGTTGGTTGTCCTACCATTAGGGCAAGACAGAGAATAAATCTAAACTCTCTTCTTTGTGTTAGCCCTTCTAAAGATCAGAAGATTGCTACCCTAACTTCATTTAGTCTCTCAATTCTTTTCATAGGATTTAGTGCCTAAACAAGTGTTTCTCAACCTTGGCAACTTAAAGATTTGTGGACTTCAACTCCCAGAATTCCCCAGCCAGCATAGCTGGCTGGGGAATTCTGGGAATTGAAGTCCATATAACTTCAAGTAGCCAAAAGTTGAAAAACAGTAGTGTAAGACCAGGAGTGCTATTCAACAGGTTCTGACAGGTTCTGGAGAACCGGTAGCGGACATTTTGTGTAGTTCAGAGAACTGGCAAATACCACCTCTGGCTGGCCCCAGAGTGGGGTGGGAATGGAGAGTTTGCAATATCCTTCCCCCAGGAGTGGGGTGGGAATGGAGATTTTGCAGTATCCTTCCCTTGCCATGCCCACCAAGCCACACCCACAGAACTGGTAGTAAAAAAAAAATAGAATTCCACCACTGTGTAAGGCCCTCGCCCTCTTCTGCATTCTTCTCCAAAATCCTTCCAGTCCTTCAGGGTCTTTGACTGGGGTTGACCAGAGCTGGACCACTGTATTCCAGATGTGATCTAATGTTGGGTAAAGTGGAACTGTCACTTCTTCTGATCTCCACACATTAAGAGGGGCGCCTCTTGTTTCCTTTCTTTTTCAAACACTTCCGAACAGGTCATGATGTTGCTTCCAAAGCTACCCGTACCCGTGATTGCCAAAGTGAATGGCCTTGCCACAGCCGCCGGTTGCCAGCTGGTGGCCAGCTGTGACATTGCCGTGGCCAGCGAGAAGTCCAAATTCGCCACCCCTGGAGTGAACGTGGGTCTCTTCTGTTCAACGCCGGCGGTAGCCATTGGAAGATCCTTGCCTAAAAAGGTAGACCTTACCAACCAGGGGTAAAATGCACTTACCTTCGCTACCAGATCTGAAATGTGAGCGTGCGCGCCTCTTCTACACATGCATAGAGCCTTCTGCGCATGAGCAGAGAGTAAAAAACAGGACGTGATGATGTCCCGGCGGGTAGGCGGAGCCTCCCGCCACCGGCCCTACAGGCTCGCACAAGCCAGATAGCTCCGGCCGGATTTCACCACTGTTACCAACCGGTAGTCCTTTGTGGCCCTTCCCTTTTGCTCCCATCTTCATCATTTTCCCTTTTGGGGTTGAATGGGGTCAACAGTTCCGCAAGGATAAAGCAAACTCTACTTCATATGGGCAAAATTGAGCTGTGGCTGCAAGACCATGGTTGTCCACCACAGTTGATTTGAAAAAGGAGTGAAGAAATACAGACAGCAATGGGATTCAGCCGGTTCGAACCAGTTCGGGCAAACCAGTTGTTAAATTGCTGGCTATCCCCTCCCCTCCCCACTCCCTAGTAGGGAGGTCTACTAGGCCCAAATGCGGCGCAGGGGGCACCCCCCTCCCACAGCCCGTTTTTGTTGGCCAAGTGCTGCCTGTCACGCCCCCTGGCCACGCCCACCATGGCCACGCCCAGCCAGCCAGTCAATAGGGCAGAGAACCAGTTGTTAAATTATTTGAATCCCACCACTGCATACAGACATTAATTGACTTACGACCACAATCGAGTACAAAAAATGCCTTTGCTCAGCAAAACCTCAAATGAGCTTCGCCCCATTTTATGACCTTTCTTGCCACAGTTGTTGAGTGAATCGCTGCAGTTGGTAAGCTAGTAACACGGTTGTGAAGTGAATCTGGGCTTCCCCATTGACTTTACTCGTTGGAAGACGAGGGGGATCACGTAACTCCGGGACACTGCAGCCATCGTTCAATATGAGCCACTTGCCGAACAGCTGAATTTTGGGCCGTAGGGATGGTGCAAGGGGCATAAGTGTGAAAAATGGCAGTCACTTTTATCAGTGCTGTCATAACTTTGAATTGTCACTTGACAAATGATTGTAAGTCGAGAACTACCTATATTAGCAAATAGTGACCTTGCAATATGGATTGTTAATATTTAGCACCCTCTGAAATGTCCTTTTGATTAAATATATGCTAAAGAATCCAATATAACAAGAGAACAGAATAATAACGAAAGGAGAGAGTGGGTTGTACAGAAATCTTGAGCATAAATCCTCGGCACTGTCACCTAAACATTAGTACAGTAGAAAGGGATTTCCAAATTCTGGGTGCCAACAAAGACTTGTATAACCAACTATTGTTGTAAAGTACAATATTGTTTGAGACTCCGGACTGTCGATTGCTTGCCTACTGACCATTTGAAGTTACGACGGCACTGAAAAAAGTGACATGACCACGGGTGGGTTCTAAATGTTTTTTACTACCGGTTCTGTGGGCATGGCTTATTTTGTGGGTGTGGCTTGATGGTCATGTGACAATTCTTTAGGATTTAGCAGAGGTACTGGTCTATCAGGCTTTTAACGGCTTGCAGAACTGTACTGGTCTACCCATTTGTTCTTGGAGGCATTGGTCTACTCATTTATTCTTGGAGAAACCAGTCTACTCATTTGTTTTTGGAGGCACTAGTCTACCCATTTATTTTTGGAGGCATCGGTCTACTCATTTGTTTTTGGAGGCACCGGTCTACCCACTTATTTTTTGAGCGCCCTGGTCTACCACCACACTGCCTTTTAACACTGATCAGCTGTAGGGCGGCCCTTTGAAGCCCCGCAGCAAGAGTTTAAACAGTTTTTTTCCTTTTAGCTGATCAGCTGGGACTCGGGAGGCAGCGAATAGATTGAGGGCGGGGCCAAATAAAAGGTAAGAATAACGGGGGGGAGGGGGGACAGGAGGGCCCAGCTCCCAAACAAAGAGAATCGGTTCGATGACGTCATATTGTCACCGCTACCGGCTCGGCCGAACCGGGAGGAACCCACCACTGCTTATGACCATTTTTCACACTTACAACCATGACAGCATCCCCGTGGTCATGTGATCAAAATTCAGCTCCTTGGCAACTGGCTGGATATGACAGTTGGAGTGTCCCAGGGTCATGTGATCCCTTTTTGCGACCTTCGGATAAGCAAAGTCGATGGGGGGAAGCCAAATTCACTCAAATAACTGTATAACTAACTTTAACAACTGTGGTGATTCACTTAACAACTTTAACAACTGTGGTGATTCACTTAACAACTAACTTTAACAACTGTGGTGATTCACTTAACAACTTCAGCAAAAAAAGTGTGTAAAATAGGGCAAAATTCATTTAACAACTTATTTATTTATTTATTTATTTATTAGATTTGTATACCGCCCTTCTCCTTGCAGACTCAGGCTGAGCAACATAAATGTTGGGTTCAGTTACAGTCGTAAGTTAAGGGCTACCTTTATAGTCAACTGTGTTGCGAGGTACAATCTTCTTTGAGACTCCTGATTACTTCATGGAGATAACCATGATTTAAATCTTGGCTACAATACAGGATGTTTTTCAATCTCCCAGTTGTGCCTTCAATGGTTCTAATCAGATCTGACCCTAATTACAAATTAGCCAAGATTAAATGAGCCACAGTGGCACAGTGGTTAGAGTGCAGTACTGCAGGCTACTTCTGCTGACTGCCGGCTGCCTGCAATTTGGCAGTTCAAATCTCACCAGGCTCAAGGTTGACTCAGCCTTCCATCCTTCCGACGTGGGTAAAATGAGGACCCAGAATGTTGGGGGGCAATAGGCTGACTCTGTAAACCACTTAGAGAGGGCTGTGAAGCGGTATACAAGTCTAAGGGCTATTGCTATTGCTATCAGCTATGAATTGCCACCTCATTCCAAAATCAGAGGAAAGGTCCTACTCGGGTGAAATCCAGCAGGTTTTGACAGGTTCTGGAGAACCGTTAGCGGAAATTTTGAGCAATTCGGAGAACCGATAGCGGAAATTTTGAGCAGTTCGGAAAATCAGCAAATACCACCTCTAGCTGACCCCAGAGTGGGGTGGGGATGGAGGTTTTGCAATAACCTTCCCTTGGAGTGGGGTGGGAATGGAGATTTTGCAATATCCTTCCCCTGGCACGCCCACCAAGCCACACCACACCCACCAAGTCATGCCCACAGTACCGGTAGTTTAAAAATAATTGAATTTCTCCTCTGGTTCTACCTGTATCTCCTTAAGCCAGCTCGCTTCTTCTGAAAACAGAGGTTGCTGGAGAAGATGCTCCCACTGGTAATTTTAACAAGTGCCCAAATTCAAACAAACTATTCGTCTGGTGGTGTTTCCTAACTCGAACCTGCCCATCAGACGGGCATCAGAATCTGGAAATGACGCAGATGACGAACATCAAAGTCTCCAGCTCAGGTGTTTTCTTTCAGGTGGCACTGGAGATCCTCTTCACCGGACAGCCCATGACAGCTCAGGATGCCCTTCTCCACGGACTCATCAGCCGAGTTGTACCTGAGGACCAGCTGGAAAGTGAGACCCTGAAAATTGCCCAAAAGATTTGCCAAAGCAGCCGGGCTGTGTTAGCCCTGGGGAAGGCCACATTTTACAAACAGATGGAACACGATATTAGCACGGCCTATCAGATAGCTTCCCAGGTCATGGTGGACAACCTGGCTCTGAAGGATGGACAGGAAGGAATTGAGGCCTTCGTTTCTAAACGCAAACCCAACTGGTTCCATTCTTGAAAGAAACATTTCCAAGGAACATCTAGGACAGTGCTTCTCAACTGTGGCAACGTGAAGATGTGTGGACTTCAACTCCCAGAATTCCCCAGCCAGCTGGCTGGGGAATTCTGGGAGTTGAAGTCCACACATCTTCACGTTGCCACAGTTGAGAAGCATTGATTTAAGATCTTTAAGAGCCTTTTATTTGGTCAATAAAGCCAGTTTTGGGTTTCTCAAACCTGCTTTGAAAATCCTAGGGCTTTCAGCTTGCTTTACGGGATCCCTTATCGGCCTACGAATATTGGTTTAAAAAGGATCTTGCACGCTTGTCTGTCCTAATCAGTCCCTTCAGGCACTCTGATTTGTGAAATAAAAATGGCCTATGTATTTCCACAACGCCCTTCACCGGCTGCCTTATAGATGCTGTCATCATCATCATTTAACGACCCCATAATCCCTTGAGGGGTGGAGTCTGGGCAATTGAATGGACCTAGCAAAGCATTTAAGGGCCGGATGCCCTTCCTGTTGCCAACGTGGAGTTCTGTTCAGCAGATATATTCTCATTGTGCCCAGAGAGAGAGAGAAATATCTGCCTCTACCTAGAATCAAACTCATAGCCTCCTGATTGTGAGGCGAGAGCTGCACCTCTAGGCCACCACATCTCTCTTGTATTTGTACAACATGCTAAACTGAATTAACATGATTTGGTTATTTTCTTCTCATTGGGTGGAATGTGTGAATCGAGACCATTAGATTAATATATGATTTAAGGCAGTGGTTGTTTTTTTTTCCAACTTGGCAACTTGGTGTAGACTTCCCTTTGTGTACATTTGGCACAATGTGTGGACTTCAATTCCCAGAATACACCAACCAGCATGCTAGGAGTTGAAATCCTCACCTTTTAAAGTTGCCAAGTTTGAAAAACACTGCTTTAAGCTATCATGTGAACCCTGAAGGTAGATTAATACAGTAAGTAGATTTTAGGTATGTTGTACAAATCCACACACTATATTGGATGGTGTTAAAAAGAGCAGAGATGCATAGTTGCCAAAATTACAAAGTCTACATATCTGCTATGTGGCTATGAATTTAATAGTTAAATGTTATTTCAATTATAACAGAATGTGATTGACGGTGCTATACCATTGTTTTGCCTAATCACAGTTTACTAAATAATCCACCATATCTGAATGGACTAGCATATTAAACCAAAATCTGAGCAAACATATATTGGCTTAATTGAATTTCTCCAGTACCTACGGCATATAAATTTCCTTGGTTAATGCTTCAGTTGTCAGACGCAAAGAATGAGGATCTTTCTGGTGGGTTATGCCAAGCACCTGGGAAATCAGGAAATTCAGGCTATTCAAATAGGTATAAAGATTTATTGCAACCCGAAGCTCTCTACAAGAATCTGAACTACTAACGTTCAAAGCAATTTGGCGGTAGATAAAGAATTCATGGTGGGCTGGACATAAATCTCTGGTGGGCGCACAGGTACTCATGACTTATGACATCTTTGACCCCTCGCTGGTCATTTCCTACAGCCGGGGTGTCAAACTTGATTTCATTGAGGGCCACATCAGGGTTGTGTTTGAGTTCGGAGGGCTGGGCGATGTTTGTGAGTATGGTGGGCGTGACACAGGATTCGTGTCAGGGGCGCCTGTGTTTTGATAGCCCTCTGCTAGTGAAAACGGAGCCCGGAGGCCCTTCACTCCCCTTTTTCGGCTGGAACAGCCTCCTGCAGCCCCCTCCCAGCAAAAATGGTGCTCAGGGGGGCGGCATGTGCTCCCCCCCCGAACCCCATTTTTGCTGGTAGATGGCTGCAGGAGGCTGTCGTGACCACAAATGGACATGTTTGACCCAGGGGTGAAATCCAGCAGGTTCTGACAGGTTCTGGAGAACCGGTAGCAGAATTTTTGAGCAGTTCGGAGAACTGGCAAATACCGCCTCTGGCTGGCCCCAGATTTTGCAATATCCTTCCCCCAGAAGTGGAGAGGGAATGGGGATTTTGCAGTATCCTTCCCCTGAAGTAGGGTGGGAATGGAGATTTTGCAGTATTCTTCCCCTGCCATGCCCACCAAGCCATACCACATCCACCAAGCCATGCCCACAGAACCAGTAGTAAAAAAAATTGGATTTCACTACTAGTTTAACCAAAGCTGGCTGGGTGACATTGGGACAGCCCGCAGAAGATGGTGAGGTCTAGAAATATTACACTACTCTATCCAGCAAATTCAGCTGGAATTTATCTTTTGCTTTGATGACTCCTGAATTATGTCTCCCAAGCGAGAGGCATCTGGTGTAGAAAATATTTCTATATGTATAGGGAGAAATGCTGGCCCTTTAGATGTTCCTGAATGACAATTCCCCTACTTGTTTAGCAACCCTTCCTGCTAGCTGGATTTGAATATTGTTCAGGAGGTATCGAGCTATTCTAAGGATGAACACCAGGGGGCGATGTTCACATTCTAAACCGCCAATATCTTTCATAATTTCTCTGCAGCAGGAAGAAGTCAAGATAATTTTTCTGTGACCCAGGAATCAGGCAGGAGGAAAATAAGGCAAAAGAATTCAGGAATTCATTTTCACTGCCTGGTTCTAAACACAATTCATCATTTATTCACTGCAAATTGGCACTCGGCTAACTCAGAGTCATCCTCAGGAAGTCCAACATTGTCAAGATTGTCCCTGTTAAACTTAATTCAGTTAATTTTCAGTGCGTTACTCAAACTCCAAAGTATTCAAACTATGTTACTCTGGAACCCCAGGGTGCTCTGAGAGGCATCCTGAGGTTCCACATAACAGTTTTTTAAAAATATTTTTATAGTGAAGCCAAAATTCAATATTGGAGACACAAAAGGACTAAGAAAAGATCCTATCCTCATTTACTTATCTGGTACAGAGGAAGTAAATTCCAATTTGATTTAGAGCAGAGGTTGGGAATCAATTTTTCCCAAGGAGGCACATGAGACTGGCCTGTTGGGGAGGGACGCTGCCCCCCACCAGCCACCAACTCCATCCATTTAACAACTGCAACCAGAAGTGCTGGGATTGCAGTCATTGGATGAAGCAGTGACATCTTACTTAATGACCATTTTGCTCAATGAGTGAGATTCTGGTTCCAATTGTGGTCATAAATCGAGGATTTACCTGTAAGCAAAAACTGTCATGTGCAACCCCAGGGATGCCTCTCAGAGAAACCTGGTGGTTCTCTCATTCAAACTAAGATGCAAAAGTAGGGTGGCCATGATGGCTCAGTGATTTAAGACCCTGAACTTTTCAGATTCGAATCTGACAGCCCAGGTCCGAGACCCAAGTGCCGCGTGATGGGGTGAGCTCCCGTTCCTTGCTCCAGCTCCTGCCCATCTAGCAGTTCGAAAGCATGCAAATGCGAGTAGATAAATAGGTACCACTTTGGTGGGAAGGCAACAGCATTCCGTGCACTTTTGCGTATAGTCATGCTGGCCATATAAACATGGAAATAGTCTTCAGACAATGCTGGCTCCCTCAGCCAATAAACAGAGATGAGCACCAGGTCCTAGAATTGGACACAACTGGACAGGGAAATCTTTATCTTTTCATAGAAAAAGCATCCCTCGTCAAGCCCAGGTTTCCGTTAAAAGAAAATGCTTGGTTTTTCTTTTCTAAACTGCTCCGATGAAAAGTTTTATTTTTTAAATGGCTAAGATTTCTGTATACCTAAAAGATAGGACCCATGAAGCCTTTGCTAAGGAGTGGAAGAAATGGGTAGAGTACATGCAGAATAAATATCAAAGTAAGAAGTTTCAACTAGCATTTGATTCATAATTATATCTATTAATTATTTTATTATATATTTGAATTTATATTTTTATTATACTATATATTTATATTAATATTTAGATACATTATAATGTTAAAAATAAGCTTATATATCTGATAGATTAGCCTTATTTTATCTAATTTTAAAAAGAAATTTATGATGCATTATTTGAATTCTATATACTTTTTAAAATAATATTACTAAGATTGAATATTGGGAATTATATTTAATGTTAAATATTTATATGATATTTTATTCTAAAAATTTATGATGCTCAAAATTAGTTTTTTTATATATTTGTCATATCTGTAATATTTGTTAGATTGTCATGTGTTTTTACAAATGATTTATGGTTACTATATATTTGAATTAGGGGGGTAAAAGATGTTAGAAGTCTAGATTAATTTTTTTTTATTACTTCAGGATAAATTTGTTATATTTTTAGCCGGATCTCACCTACTTTTTTTTTGTTGTTGTTTGATGTTGATTGACATATATGATTGGTTAATAGTGGAAGTCAGGGGGGGAAGGGGGGAGGGATAGGGGGGAAAGGGAGGGGGAGGTAGCTGGGTGGGGGGAGTGGGGGGGGGAAAGGGGTATAAAAATTGTATTGTAAAACTTTTTCAATTAAAAAAAAAGTTTTATTTCATTTTTACAATCCAGCGAACAGCCCTAGTTCCAAGAATTTTTGCTAAGTACAAACAGCGATTAGACACACCTTTGTTTTCTAAAGATTGGATGCTTTTAAGCATTTAACACATTGGAGTTCCCAAGAACTGTGGCATACATTGATTGGGGAGATTAGATATTATTATTCCCTATGTAAATACAATCGCGTTGGAGAGTTGCAATATTGTGAGTTACATTACATATGGGTTATATATATATGGGTTCCCCCCCCCCCATCTGAATAAAAGATTAGCATGTATTTGAAATCCAGGTAGCATAATCACCCTTCGATATTGTCATTCACACAATGGCAATCAGCATCCTTTGTATTTTTGTAGGGTTGTAGCTGGACTGGCAAGTGAACAATTCACGTGATGGCTGGTTGAAATGGGGTTTATCAATTTTCTGGATTTGTGCAACACATGGATTGCAAGCCAACTAGGTATCTGGGACACACCGAACTGCAAACTAAACAGCAATGTTTTAGCCTCACCCCAAACCTGTAGTAGAAACTTAATCATCCGTCCCTTCCTCCTTTCTTGCATCGATGGGAGAATTGTGAAAAATGTACAAAGAGGGCAGTTCGCAATAAAAGAAGTTTCAGGTTATCTATCTTGTAAAGTCTGAAATGTTCGGCATTAAAAGAACAAGCTTTGTGAACTATGTTTCTATAAAGGCAAAGGTTTCCTTGTCTAGCCCTCCTTATCTCAGTTTGTTAACCGTGGGAGCCAGCCCTGTCTAAAGACGTTTCCGCAGTCATGTGCCCAGCATGACTATATATCAAAGGCGGATAGAACACTGTTACCTTCCCACCAAAGTGCTACCTATTTTTCTGCTCGCATTTGCATGCTTTCGAACTGCTAGGTGGGAAGGAGCTGGAGCAAGGAACGGGAGCTCACCCCGTCGCGCAGCACTTGGGTCTCAAACCTGGGCTGTCAGCTCTCCATCTATCAAGCTCAGTGACTTAAGCCATCGCGGCCCTCTGCTTTTGCATCTTAGCTTGAATTGCAGAAATAACTATGCCATGAACTCAGGAATAAAAGGCCATTCCCATGAAGCGAATCTGGCTTCCCGCATTCATTCGTCGGAAGCTGGCTCAGAAGGTCACATGGAGATCACATGCGCCTGGCACAAATACATGCCAGATGCCAGGCACCTGAATTTTGGATCACGTGACACTGTGGAATGCTGTAACGATCATAAGTAGAAAGACGGATTGTAGGTTGTAAGCCATTTTCTCAGTGTTGCTGTAAGTCAGCACTGAAAATGGTTGTAAGTCAAGGACTGCCTGTAGTATGAATATAAAGAGACTGAGGGGATCCTAAAGTTTGCAACGCGGTAGCCCGATTAAACCACCAATTAAATTAAACCATCATTTAATTTACTTACTGAATAATAGCACTAGCACTTAGACTTATATACCGCTTTACAGCCCTCTCAGCGGTTTACGGAGTCAGCATCTTACCCCCAACAATCTGGGTTCTCATTTTACCAACCTCGGAAGGATGGAAGGCTGAGTCAACCTTGAGCCTGGTGAGAATTGAACTGCTGGCACTTGGCAGAATCAGCCTACAATACTACATTCTGACCACTGTGCCACCACGGCTGTTATATAATCACAGCTGGCTTGCAAGATCCGCTTTGCGAATTCCAATGGCCGGCTGGGGAATTCTGGGAGTTGAAATCCGCGCTTCTGAAAATTGCTGTGGCTGAGGAAACACTGAACCACGCCATTGTTTAACCGTGTCCCTCAAAAGAGCTCTATGCAAACTAGCTGGACAACGTTTGCTAAGCTGGACTGTTGTAAGCATGGATTGTTCCCTGGGTGAAAGTAGGCGCTGTTCCTTTTAGATCAAAACTCCCATGTTTTGGAGAACGGGGGTATACAGATCTTCTTCATTCTGCAGAAAAGATTCGATAAGGAACAAATGGTGCTTGGCGTTTCTTTCACGACTGTTTTAGCACCAGCCCTGTTAGAAAAGGCTGGGCATCTTTACTCCTTTTGTTAAGAGGCAGAATGCAGAAGATGAGGAGGAGGCTTAGAATTGGATAAGATAATCTTTATTGTCATTTTTTTTTCCCCTGTGGGCACACTGGCACACATTAAAAATGAACTTATTTCCTGCTCTGAAAAGTGTGCACCTCCGTAACACACATATATGTGATATACATTTGTTGTTGTTAGTTGCGAAGTCATGTCCGACCCATCACAACCCCATGGACAACATTCCTCCAGGCCTTCCTCCCCTCTACCATTCTCTGGAGTCCGTTTAAGCTCACACCGACTGCTTTAGTGACTCCATCCAGCCACCTCATTCTCGGTCGTCCCCTTCTTCTTTTGCCCTCAATCATTTCCAGCATTAGGCTCTTGTCCAGTGAGTCCTCATTAGGTAGCCAATGAGGCGTTTCCTCTTCAGGATCTGGCCTTCTAAAGAGCAGTCAGGGTTGATCTCCTCTAGGACTGACCGGTTGGATCGCCTTGCAGTCCAAGGGACTCGCAGGAGTCTTCTCCAGCACCAGAGTTCAAAGGCCTCGATTCTTTGGCGCTCAGCCTTCCTTATGGTCCAACATTCACAGCCATACATTGCAAATGGGAACACCATGGTCTGTTGTGTGGATGTTTGGGTGGTTTAGGGGTGGGGAATTGTGCTGGGCGGGAGTGTGTTTAGGGATTGTTATGTGTGTTGGATCTGGTCATTGGGTGTTAAGTGAATTTCGTTGTATGGGTATACTGTGTATACACATACAATGACAATAAAATTATTATTATTATTATCATAGCCTTGACTATACGCTCTTTTGTTGGCAGGATGAAGTCTCTGCTTTTTAGTATGCTGTCTAGATTTGTCATGGCTTTCCTCCCCAGGAACAAGCATCTTTTCATTTCTTGGCTGCAGTCGTCACCTACGGTGATCTTGGAGCCCAGGAAAATAAAATCTGTCAGTCCCTCCATTTCTTCCCCCTCTATTTGCCAGGAATTGAGAGGGCCGGATGCCATGATCTTAGTTTTCTTAATGTTGAGTTTCAAGCCAACTTTTGCACTCTCCTTCTTCACCCGCATCAAGAGGCTCTTTAGTTCCTCTTCACTTTCTGCCATTAGAGTGGGATCATCTGCATATCTGAGGTTGTTGATATTTCTCCCGGCAATCTTAACTCCAACTTTTGATTCATCTAGCCCGGCCTTTCTCATAATGTGCTCTGCATATAAGTTAAATATGCCCTATTCACGGTTACTCATGCGCTTGTCACCTCCCGTATTGACTACTGCAATGCCCTCTACATGGGGCTACCCTTGAAGAGCCTGTGTAGCGTAGAGGGCTAATGCCTCCTACTAAAGGCAGCAATTAACACCAGCTGCCTGTAATCTCTCTGAGTTCAATCCTAGCCAGGCTCAAGGTCGACTCAGCCTTCCATCCTTTCTAAGGTGGGTAAATTGAGGACCCAGTTTGTGGGGGCAATAAGCTGACTTTGTATAAATATACAAAAGTATGAATTACTATTGCTTAACGCATTGTAAGCCGCCCTGAGTCTCCGGAGAAGGGCGGCATATAAATCAAATAAAAATAAATAAATAAATAAAAAGACCGCTTGGAGGCTTCAGCTGGTGCAGAATGTGGCTGCGCGGGTTGTGATGGGAGTATCTTGACACTCCCATGTTACACCTCTCCTACGGACTTGCATTGGTTGCCAGTTGCCCTCCGAGTGAGATTCAAAGTGCTGGTGATTACCTATAAGGTCCTATATAGCTTAGGCCCGGGATATTTGGGGAGCCATCTGCAGCCAGCAACAGCTGCCCATCGCCTGGTGCATTCCCACAGAGAGGGCCTCCTCAGGGTGCCGTCGGCCAGACAGTGTTGGCTGGCGACCCCCAGGGGGAGACCTTTGTCTGTGGGCGCACCTACCCTTTGGAATCAACTGCCCCTGGAGCTCCGGGTGGCCCCCGACCTCCCCCCTTTCCGTCGCGACCTGAAAACGTGGTTGTTTTGTTTGGCTGGCCTGGACTGATGGGGTTATAATTTTTAACTTGTTAGTCTTAATTGCCCTTTTAACTGTTAAATTATGAGATTTGGATTTAATTTCTTTTTAACTTTTTCATTAGATGTTTTTTTACTGTCGTGAGCCGCCCTGAGTCCGGCTGGCGATAGGGCGGCATATAAATCTCATTAAATAAAAATAAAATAAAAATAAATAGGCAGGGCAACAGTATACAGCCTTGCCGGACTCCTTTCCCAATTTTGAACCACTCAGTGGTTCCGTATCCAGTTGTGTAATGTGGGAACCCTGGCACACATTAAAAATGAAATTATTTCCTTGTCTCAAAAGTGTGCACATACGTAACACACATATAGATATGCTATATACTTACATGTGTAAATACATACACCCTATAAACAGATATAAATATTAATCATTCCCTCTTGAATACATAGCGGAAAGAGGAAGCTTGAGAATTCACAAAATTTATTTATTTATTTATTTATTACATGTATTTATATGCCGCCTTTCTCCCGAAGGACTCAGGACAGCGAACACAAGTTAAGAAACATGTACTATAAAATCCCATTTTAAACCAAATAACTAATTAATAATAAATAATAAAACCCAGAATCAGAGTCAGCCTATTTGCTTGAATAGCCAAGTCTTTAGGTCCCGACAGAAGGAGTGGAGATCAGGAGCTCTGTCCGGAGCTCGGTAGGTAACTCATTCCAGAGGGTGGGAGCACCCACAGAGAATGCCCTACCCCTGGGCACCACTAGACGACATTGGCTCGCTGTTAGAATCCTGAGAAGAGCAGCCCTATGTGAGTGAACAGGACGGTGGGAGGCAGGCAGGAGAAGGTCCTGCAAATATCCCGGACCTAAGTCATGTAGGGCCTTATAGGTTAGAACCAGCACCTTGAAGCGGACCCGGAGAACCACTGGTAACCAGTGCAGCTCACGCAGGAGAGGTGTTATATGGGAGTAACGAGGGCCTTAAGCTGATGCTATATGGAACAAAACTGGCAAAATCTGAATGTTCTGCTTCAGATACCACGAAGCCCCTTCCCAGAAGGTGACAAGGAAAACAGGTCGTGAAGAGGATGTGTAGCATCCCAGACCATCCTGTGGACCCTGCTCCAAGCATTGCTTACAGTATATGCTACGTCCTAGATAGAAAGAAGTGAACTTACCAATAATCTTTTCTGCCGTCCTCACCACTCTCTGCATCGCCTTCCTATCCGAAGCAGTAATGCTTCCAAACCAGACAATAATGCAATATGACAGGATGTTCTCGATCATCCTAGTCTATAGAAAGTGGTAAGGACAATGGGAAGGAAGATAGTACTTTTCTCATGCGACATAGAACAGGGTGTCTCCTCTCTAAACTTTGCTACAAGAACCGAAAACGGGAGTGCTAAAACACGGGGGGCTCCTGGAAACCTGAAGTCCACTCATCATGAAGTTGCTGAAGTTGAAAGTCGGTGGAGATTCTGAGTCATCCAGATGAAAGTTGTCTCAAAGGATGCTTTTTGAAAAGGCAACTGGACTTTATTCGGGGAAGAAGAAGAAGAAAATTGGAATTTTTTTTTTCTTTTCCTTCTTCCTCAAGAAAAAAACAGTCCAGTTGCCTTTTGAAAAAGCACCTTTGAGATTTCTGAGGTTGAGATACGCTGGTGTAGTGAAGATGACCAAACACTCAGCAAAATCAGATGCCCTTCAGTTTGTCCTTCCTTTAGCAGGCATAGGCTTAAAATCAAATATCGTCCAGCTTTTTGAGCGTCTTTTGTTTCTTCTTCTTCTTGGACTGTTTTCACAACAGTAGTCCGTCCAGCTTTCATGGGTTGTGACCTTATAAATTGCCGCAAGGCTCAGCAGTCTACATTTACATTATTTATTTCCTGATTCCAGCAATTGGCTTCAATCCAGATCCTTTAAATCAATCATCCGTGGAGTCTGAAGATCCTGTGACTCGTACATTATCAAGAAAGTCAAACTGTGTGTCTTCGTTTCTCCCCGTAACAGATTAACAGAGTTGGAAGGGACCTTGTTAGGTCATCTAGTCCAACCCTCCCACCCAAGCAGGAGACCATACACCATTTCTGACAAATGGCAGTCCAATCTTTTCCTGAAAGTCTCAAGTGATGAAGCTCGCACAACTTCTGAAGGCAACGTCTGTTCCATGGGTTGATTGCTCTCACTGTCAGAAGATTTCTCCTTATTTCTAGGTTGAATCTCTTCTTAATCAGTTTCCATCCATTATTCCTTGTCTGGTCTTCGGGTGCTTTGGAAAATACCTTGACCCCCTCCTCTCTGTGGTAGCCCCTCAAATACTGGAACACTTCTGTCATGTCTCCCCTGGTCCTTCTCTTCACTAGATTAGCCATGCCCAGTTCCTGTAAAAGTTCTTCATATGTTTTAATCTCAAGTCCCCTAATCATCCTGGTTGCTCTCTTCTATACTTTTTCTAGAGTCTCAACATCTTTTTTTATAGTGTGGTGACCAAAACTGGATGCGGTATTCTAGGTGTGGTCTTACTAAGGCTTTATAGAGTGGTATTAGTATCTCCCTTGATCTTGATTGTATCCCTCTGTTAATGCAATTTAGGATTACATTGGCCGTTTTTGGCCACCGCTATTTGTCCTCCTTTCCAACTGTCCATGTCCTCTTTTGCATGTTCAGATACCTGGTAACTCTAGATGTGGTTGACATCCATGTGCCTATTTTGGTTCTATCGGCAATGTATGATCGTCTTCCAACTTCTTAAGGAGATCATAATTAAGGATGGGTGAGTGGAGATTAGGTCATCCAGGCAGTTAGAAAGCCACCATCCATCCTTCATGGACCTCCACAATCATGGTGGGATTTTGAAGGACAATTCAAGTTTATTTCCATATTGTGCTTATCCATGGATAAAATTGGAACCTTCTACCTCAGTGTTTCTCAACCTTAGCAGCCCCAGAATTCCTCAGCCAGCTTTATTGAAGTCCACACGTCTTCAAGTTGCCAAGATTGAGAAACAGTGTTGTAAGGTCCTGACCATCTTCTGAACTCTTCTCCACAGTCCTTTGAGTTCTTCAGTGTTCTTGATTTGCGTGGACCAGAGCTGGAGCACTGTATTCCACATTTAAACCAGGAGTTTCCAAGCTTGGCAACTTTTAAGACTTGGGGATTGTTGAAATCCCAAAATTCCTCAGCCAGGAGTTGAAGTCCACACTGCTTAAAGTTGTTAAGGTTGAGAAACTCTGTCCAGTATATACACCTGGAATTATAATAGCAGATCTCTTAATACCAGGATGCTCACTGTTTCACTATTTCCTGAGTTTTAAAACTACTGTTGTACTTAATAGTCACAACCTAAAAGCATATTTATCTTGGATTCCTGATCAGTGCTGTTAGATTCACGTTACAGCATGAAACCCACACGAATAAAAAACTTCCTTTTAGCAAATCCAGCTGAAATAGAAGCTGGGTTATCGTGTTTTATTTGATAGCCGCGTTTCTCAAGCTTGAGCACTGGAAGATGTGTGGAGTTGAATTCCCAGAATCCCCCAGCCAGCCATGCTAGCAGAGGAATTCTGGGAGCTGAAGTCAAGACATTTTCAAATGGCCAAGCTTAACGGGGCCTGATGGCTCAGCAGACTAAAGCATTGTGATTAATATCAGCTGTCTGCAATTACTGTAAGTTCGAATCTCCCCAGGCTCAAGGTTGACTCAGCCTTCCATCCTTTCTAAGGTGGGTAAATTGAGGACCCAGTTTGTGGGGGCAATAAGCTGACTTTGTATAAATATACAAAAGTATGAAGGCTATTGCTTAACGCATTGTAAGCCGCCCTGAGTCTCCGGAGAAGGGCGGCATATAAATCAATTTTTTTAAAAAAGGATGTTCCTGCTGTATGGATTTACCTCAGGATGCTCCTGGTGTGTGGATTTACCTCAGGATAGGAGCCTGGATAGCTCAGCAGACTAAAAGCATTGTGATTAACACCAGCTGTCTGCAATTACTGTAAGTTCGACTCTCACCAGGCTAAATATACAAAAGTATGAGGGTTATTGCTTAACGCATTGTAAACCGCCTTGAGTCTCCGGAGAAGGGCGGCGTATAAATCACATTTTTTTAAAAAATGGAATAGCAGAGTTGGAAGGAACCTTAGAAGTTTTGTAGTTCAACCCAGTGGTGGAATCCTCCGCCAGTCGCCACTGGTTTGCTGCCCAGACATGCACGGTGTGCTCCAGATGCATGCTGCACACGCATGCACAGTGCATGCTGGACACATGCTGTTCCCATGCATGCAGACTCTGCACTGGACGCACGCTGCGCATGCATGCACAATCCACACCAAACGTGCACATTTGGATTTCCTGCTTTTTTTTTAAAAAGCACTTCAAGCATTCCGGAGAATCAGTAGTTAAAAATGCTTTAAAAAGTTTTTTTTAAAAAAGTTCCGAAGATCAGCTGAGCGACACGCGATCGTTGGAATTTTTTGTCTTTTTAAGCATTTTTTTACTATCGGTTCTGGCGAACCGGCCCAAACCGATAGCATTTCACCCCTGGTCCAACCCCCTGTTCAAGCAGGAAACCCTATATAATTTCAGAGAAATCGTTGTCCAATCTCTTCTTAAAAACCTCCAGTGTGAAAACACCCACAACTTCTGGAGGCAGGTCATTCTTTTGATTAATTGTTCTAACTGTCAAGAAACTTCTCCTTATTTCTAAGTTGCTTCTCTCCTGGATTAGTTTCCATCCATTGCTTCTTGTCCTGCCCTCAGGTGCTTTGGAGAATAGTTTGACTCCCTCTTCTTTGTGGCAGCCCCTCAAAAATTGGAAGACTGCTATCATGTCTCCCCTAGTCCTTCTTTTCATTAAACTAGACATACCCAGTTCCTGCAACCCTTCCTCACATGTTTTAGCCTCCGGTCCCCTAATCATCTTTGTTGCTCTTCTCATCATTTTGGTGCTTGAGAAACGTCTCTGCATTAGTGCCATTTAGAATCCATATTCTTGCTTTCAAGAAAGAAAGAAAAAAACCCACATTAATTGAAAACACATCCCCTTGTGTTCTTCTTTGTCAGAATGTGCAAGGACGGTTGAAAAGTTTTTCTACTTCTTCAGATAATTCCTGGTTGCTAAGATTTGCTTTCAAATAAAGAGCTTTTCTTGGGGTGTTCACTGTAATCTTTTTCAATTTTCTGCTTAATTAGACCAACCAGGCTGTTTTAATCAAAACGAACAATCCAAAAAGAAAAAAAAAGTCAAGTGCAAACCTTAAAAGATATAGTCTCTAGGGTCAATCATGTCAGTCAACCATAAATAAACCATAATTTTACCACAAAAAGTCCACCTTCCGTTGACTTCTCCAGTAATTCTGTCTCTCAAACCTAACATTTCAGCAGTACTCAATATAATAGAACAGAAATTTTAAATCAGCCATTTCTTGAACAACCTTAGCCTCGCTGAACTTTACTGAAATCCTTTTGAGGGAAAATTTGACAGCGATTGATAGAAGTGCTAAAAATCTAATAATTAGGCCACTTGGCTCTTCATTGATCTATATTTAGGTTTAGCTCTGGAAAGTATCTAGCCTTCATTTTTCAGCCTGGAGTAAAAATATAGCACATCACTATTGTTCTCATTTCTTCTCTTGCCTGGAGGGGGGAAAAAAAAAAAGAAAGAAAAATCATAGCTCAATTTCAGCAATTTATATTTAACATGGGAACCAAGCACGTTTTGAAAAGCAAGCTCTGTCCAATCGTTCCTCGCTTCCAGAATTGGAGACGTGGACGATGGGCTCAGGAACCCAGATGAAAACAGCAAGTGAAGCGTCTTTAACAGTAACAGAGCTGGAAGGGACCTTGGAGGTCATCTAGTCTGCTGAGCCTGGTGGCTCAGCAGACTAAAGCATTGTGATTAACATCAGCTGTCTGCAATTGCTGTAAGTTTGAATCTCACCAGGCTCAAGGTTGACTCAGCCTTCCATTTCTAAGGTAGGTAAAATGAGGACCCAGTTTGTGGAGGCAATAAGCTGACTGTATAAATATACAAAAGTATGAAGGCTATTGCTTAACGCATTGTAAGCCACCCTGAGTCTCCGGAGAAGGGTGGCATATAAATCAAATTTAAAAAAAAACCTCTGCTCACACAGGAGACCTGTACTAGGGATTCGAACTGCCAACCTTTCTGATCGACAAGCTCAGTATTTTAGCCACTGAGCCACCCTGTCAAATCTTTTCTTTAGATCAGGATGTCCAACCTCAGCCACTTTAAGGCTTGTGGACTTCAACTCCCAGAATTCCGCAGCCAGCATGGCTGAGGAATTCTGGGAATTGAAGTCCCCAAGTCTTAAAATTATTAAGGTTGGACATCCCTGCCTTACATATTCTTGGTGCTAACTCTGGCCACGTTACATGCCTTTTAAGTTAAGACCTGGGTTACTTTTTCCTCAGGATCCTAAGCAACCGTTCTATTTGGATTTTACAAAACTTACACTAGCCAAGTAAAGTTTGGCTTACTGAGTTTAGAACATAGAGTACACGCTCATAGGGCTAGAAGGGACTCTGGAGGTCTTTTGGTCCAACCCTTATACCAGTAATGGCGAATTTTTTCAGCACTGAGCTTGTCAGGGTCACAACCCGGAAGAGGACCTGCCCAGATCACATGCACAAGCCTGAAAATGAACTTCTGGTTTCCAGCGCGTGTATGCGTGCCAGCCAGCTAGTCTTCTGGGTTTCTGGTGCACATACACACGCGACAATCAGCTGGCTGGTGCGCATGCTCACGCAGGAAAATAGAAGACCAGCTCTTCCAGTTTCCAGCACTGCCACACGCAAAAAGACCAGCTGATTGTCACGCACGCATGCGCGCCATAAACCCGGAAGAGGAAATGCAATGCTGCACGTGCCAGGCGACATGGCTCCGTGTGCCACTTTGGGCACGTGTGCCATAGGTTTGCCATCATGGCCCCATACCAGTGATGACTAACCTTTTTGCTGTCATGTACCAAAAGTGGGGGGAGCGCAGGGGGGTCGCGCCCACGCATGCCCACACCCATAATTCAGTGTGCCCCCCCCATACACACATGCATGCACGATACCCCTGTGCTCCCCCCGCTTTTGGCACTCGATGGCACAGTGGACCCAGTCGGCCCGTTTTTCGCCCTACCCAGGCTCCAGACACTTTCTTAGTTATCACCTAAATTGGTTATCACCTTTAAAGCACTCCATGGAATTGTTATGGAATGAAGTGACCAAGCAACATGGGTCAGAGAGAGAGGTTTTATTTGCGCAAAGACTCAAAAGCCATGTTTGCCAATCTTGGCTCTGAGTAACGTCTCCATGCTTGTATAACACTTATATACTTTCCTAAACAAAGGATTCTGCTAACACAGCAACTTTCCATATATGGTTAACCTACATTTGTTATTTTTAATTGACATCTCTTAATTACTAAGATTTTACCTCATCTTTGCCAAACAATCATTATTCTTCTGTAACTGGCTAAAGTACAAATTCTTCTTTTGATATTTGCTTCTTGTCGAGGTGCTATTCTCTGGCCTAATCACCCTTGACTATGTTTCATGAGGATGCTCCCTTTTCTTCTGACAAGTTAGGGGGTCACTTAGAGTATCAAGGGAGTTCATGCTGACGTTGTATTTTCTCTAGCTGGCGGTATTTCCTGTGTTCAGAATATAGCTGCTTTTAGAATATCTTTTAGAATATAGTGAATATAAAATTATCCAGTGGTCATCCAAACGGTCCCACTTTATCCGCTTCTACTTTAGCTTAGGGCCTGGATACTTACGAGACCGTCTTTTGCCACCAATAGCCTCCCACCGACCAGTTCGTTCTCACAGGGAGGGACTACTCAGGGTACCGTCAGTCAAACTGTGCCGACTGGCGACTCCCAGG
The DNA here is from genome assembly GCA_038048745.1 of Coluber constrictor foxii. Lineage (NCBI taxonomy): Eukaryota > Metazoa > Chordata > Lepidosauria > Squamata > Colubridae > Coluber > Coluber constrictor. The sequence continues at coordinate 85,653,777 of CM075964.1, read as the reverse complement.
GGGAGGGCCTTCCCTGTAAGGGCTCCAACCCTTTGGAATGATCTGCCCCCTGATATACGAAACATCCCTAATCTCCGTGCTTTCCGCTGTGCCCTCAAGACCCTGATGTTCAATCAGGCGGGGCTAAGCACGTTAACTGGGAATGATTAAAATATTATATAATTCTGGGTTTTATTTAATTTGGGCTAAACTATGCTATAATTTTAATTATCAATTTTATGATGTTTATGTATCTTTTATTTTTTCTTGACTGTACACCGCCTTGAGTCCTGCGGGAGAAAGGCAGCATAGAAATATAATTAATAAATAAATAAATAAATAAATAAATAAAAAACAAACTTCCCATCCCCCCCAGAGGCCAGAAACGGCCCATTTGCTGACTTCCGGTGGGCCCGGAAGGCCCGAAAATCAGTTGGCCGGCACTGAGCTAGGGCAATACTCGCGTGCCCATTGATATGGCTCTGCGTGCCACCTCTGGCGTAGGTTCGCCATCACGGCCCTATACCATTGCCGACAAACAACTGTCCAATTTCGTTTTAAAAACCTCCAGTGATGGAGCACCCATAATTTCTCAAGGCAACTTGTTCCACTGATTGATTGCTCTCACTCTAAGGAAATTTCTCCTTAGCTCTTGGCTCTCTCTTTAATGATCTTCCACCCTTTACTTCTGGTCCTGCCCTCCGGTGCTTTGGAGAATAGGTGGACCCGCTCTTCTCTGTGACAGCCCCTTAAGTGAACTGAAGAAGCTTGTCACAGTTCTTACTGCTGAGCCAGGTACCACCTATTATTTACCTGTGGCAGGTATGCATTTGGTTTTTCCTGCCTGAGTGAAGGATCTTACTTTTCTCACCGCTGAACTGGATCAACCCATGGAACAGAAGTTGCCTTTAGAAGTTGTGGGAGCTTCATCACTGGAAGCTTTTGAGAAGAGGCTGGGCTGCCATCTGTCTGGACTACTGTAATGCTCTCTACATGGGGCTCCCCTTGAAGAGCACTCCAACTGGTCCAGAATGATGCTGCGTGGGGGATTATGGGAACGACTTGGCGCACCCATGTAACACCCTTCCTGCAGGAGCTGCACTGGCTTCCGGTGGTCTTCCGGGTATGATTCAAGGTGGTGGTGACCATCTTCAAAGCACTCCATGGCTTAGGACCCGGGTACTCACGAGACCGCCTTCTACTGTCGATAGCCTCCCACCGACCAACACGCTCCCACAGAGAGGGACTCCTCAGGGTGTCATCGGTCAAGCAATGTTGACTGGCGACCCCCAGGGGGAGAGCCTTCTCTGTGGGGGCACCTGCCCTCTGGGACGAATTGCCCCCGGAGATACGGATGATCCCTGACCTACGCACCTTTCGCCGTGCCCTCAAGACGCTATTGTTCCAAGAAGCTGGGCTGGCCTAAGCATGATTTTTAATTGGAGTTTATTTTTTAATGATTAGAGCCGAATTGTTTAATATGTTTTTAAAATTGCTTTTAAATTTTGTATTGGGTTTGTTTTATTGCTGGCTGTGCACCGCCCTGAGTCCTTCGAGAGAAGGGCGGTATAGAAATTAAAACAATAACAATAACAGAAATGGTGTAGGGTCTCCTGCTTGGCGGGGGATTGGACTAGATAACCTATAAAGTCCTTTCCTAGTCTGTTAATCTGTATCTATTTTGAAAAGGAGGGAGGAGAAGAAGGAGAAGAAGGAGGAGAAGGCAAAGAAGGGAAGGGAAGGGAAGGAAGGGGAGGGAAGGGAAGGGAAGGGAAGGGAAAGGAAAGGAAAGGAAAGGAAAGGAAAGGAAAGGAAAGGAAAGGAAAGGAAAGGAAGGGGAGGGGAGGGGAGGAGAGGAGAGGAGAGGAGAGGGGAGGGGAGGGGAGGGAAAGGAGAAGGGAGGGAAAGGAGAAGGGAGGGAAAGGAGAGGGAGGGGAGGGAAAGGAGAGGGAGGGGAGGGGAGGGAAAGGAGAGGGAAAGGAAAGGAAGGGGAGGGGAGGGAAAGGAGAGGGGAGGGAAAGGAAAGGAAAGGAAAGAGAGGAGAGGGGAGGGGAGGGGAGGGGAGGGGAGGGAAAGGAAAGGAAAGGAAAGGAAAGGAAAGGAAAGGAAAGGAAAGGAAAGGAAAGGAAAGAAGGAAAGGAAAGAGGAGAGAGGAGGGGAAGGAAAGGAGGGAAGGGAAAGGAAGGGAAAGGAAAGGAGAGGGGAGGGAAAGGAAAGGAAAGGAAAGAGGAGAGGGGAGGGGAGGGGAAGGGAGGGAAAGGAGGGAAGGGAAAGGAAGGGAAAGGAAGGGAAAAGAAGGGAAAGGAAGGGAAAGGAAAGGAAATGGAGGGGAGGGAAGGGAAAGGAAGGGAAAGGAAAGGAAATGGAGGGGAGGGAAGGGAAGGGAAAGGAAGGGAAAGGAAAGGAAATGGAGGGGAGGGAAAGGAAAGGAAAGGAAAGGAAAGGAAAGGAAAGGAAAGGAAAGGAAAGGAAAGGAAAGGAAAGGAAAGGAAAGGAAAGGAAAGGAAAGGAAAGGAAAGGAAAGAAGGAAAGAAAACAAAAGAAAAAGGGGAAAAAAAGAAAAGAACCAACTCACAGCCATCAGGACCTGTCCAACTGGTTTTTTAAAACCATGCATGGAATGCGCGTTCTTCCTGTCCGGGAGATTGCCCGTAGGCCTGGGGGCACCATCTCGTTGTTCCTGAACTTCTCATTATGAGCTTTGGAGTGGGGTTATAAGCAGGTGGAACCGTTCCAAAACTAAAGAGCTACTCCGCCAACATGGTCTCTCTGTTGCAAAAGAACACTTGAGGCTGACGAGAAAGGATTGAGGAGGGCCTGAAAGAAACTTGGCTCTGGAATTGCTTCCCTCATAATGTAAGCATTTTTTTTTTTTACCCAAGTATGATCAAGGGTTAGAGAGCTGTGAAATGTGTAGAGAGAAAAAAAATAGGGAACGAGAGAAATAACCTCCTTCCTGGCGCTGCAAAATAACAGGAAGGTAATTAGTTAGTTCAACAGATAGTCAATAGGTTCAGTCATTTAATACAGCTCTTGTAATTTTTGCATGGGGAGAAAAAATACTTTAGCAAACCCATATAAAATATACAATTATGGCACATCAGCTGGGTTGTTTTGTTTTGTTTTGTTTTGTTCTGTTCTGTTCTGTTCTGTTCTGTTGTTTTGTTGTTTTGTTTTGTTTTGGACCGGATGAATGTAGCTGTTTGCCAGGAAAAGCCTGGTGAAGGATCAACCATCAGAAGGACCATGATAGCAGTCTTCCAATATTTAAAGGGCTGCCACAAAGAAGAGGGGGGCGGATGTATCACCCTATTCTCCAAAGCAGAGGTCTGCAACTTGACAGCTTTTGGGATTTGTGGACTTCAACTCCCAGAACTCCTCAGCCAGAGGAATTCTGGGAATTGAAGTTCACAAGTCGTAAAGTCGCCAAGGTGAGAGACCCCTGTTCTAAAGGACTTGAGGGCACAACAAGAAGCAATGGATGGAAACTAACCAGGGATGGGCTTCAAAAATTTTAGCAAGGAGTTCTCTGCCCGGTTGGGTGGGCGTGGCCATGGTGGGTGTGGCCTAGTCAGCCTCCTGCAGTACGGGTATTTTTGCCCTCCCCAGGCTCCAGAGGTTTTTCTCAAGCCTCCGGGAGGGCAAAAACAGCCTCCCCAGGCTCTGGAGCCTGGAAACGGGCTCGTTTTCAGCTTTCCCAAACTTACAGTAGGCCCGTTTTTTGTCCTCCCCAAGCCTGCTCACGCGCCCTGCACTTACCTGCATCCATAACTGGTCACATGGGGACTCCTGGGAGGGGAGGGGCGGGTGGGACCTGCCAGCAGTGGGATTTGGGGTTCTCCAAATTTTACAGAATCCTATCTAGAGGTTCTCCCGAACCCCTGCAAACCCCCAGCAGCCGACTCCTGAAACTAACGAAAGGAGAGAAGCAAACTAGAACTAAGGAGAAATTTCCAGACAGTGAGAACAATTAATCAGTGGAACAACTTGCCTCATTCCGGAAGTTGTGGATGCTCGGATACTATTTTTAAGAAGAGATTGGACAACCAATTGTCTGAAATGATATAGGGCAGGGGTCCCCAACCACGGTTGATGGACCGGCACTGGGCCACGGCATGCCAGAAACTGGGATGTGCAAATAAGCAAAACCCCATCCACGGGATTCAGGCGGCACACAAAACCATGCCACCTCCAGTCCACGGAATACCTCTCTCTACAGAACTGGTCTCTGGGGCCCAAAAGCTTAGAAGACCTCCGAGGTCCCTTTCAACTCTGCTATTCTGTTACTCATGGGTTCCTACTTTGCATTAAGCCATATTTTGTCTTACTATAGCTCTCAAATAGTTACAAAGGGCGAGTACACAGATAATCAGCCTTTGTAGCTGAGCTGGTTGTTCTTCAATGCTTCACCGTGATATTATTTCTTTAAAAAAACAAATTCTTGCAAATTCCTGAAATCCCACCGATGTTGCCCAAGAGCAGAAGATTTACAAGACATCATGCGAGAATGCTCCAATCTTGTGATGTCTCTTTGACACTGTGGTACATTTCAAGATTTTGTAAAATTTCAGTATGACCCGAGAAGACTTTCTAGCGTAACCTTCCCCTAAGCCCGTGATGGCGAATCTATGGCACACGTGCCACAGGTGGCACCTGGAGCCATGTCTCCTGGCACGCCAGCTCAGCTCTGGTGCTAGGAGTCTCTGGAGGCTGGGGACAGCAAAAAAGTCACTTCCTGTCCAACCGGAAGTTGGGAAATGGGCCGTTTCGGGCCTCCGGAGGGCCTCCAAGGGAGTGGGGAAGGCTGTTTTTGGCCTCCCCAGATGCATAGAGAGGATCTGGAGCCAGATGAAAAAGAAAAATGGGTCTACCGGGCCATCACATGCCAGGAGTGGGGGGGGGGAGGGGGGTTCACGCTCACATGCGTGGAGTGGGGTGCATAGAATTATGGGTGTGGGCACACACACGTGCCCCCCTTCCTGGCATGCGATGGCAAAAAGGTTAGCCATCACTGCCCTAAGCTGTAGAAACCGGAGTGGCTTGGTTCACACGTTATGCTAAATCTTATAGTAATGTGATTTATTTGGTACGGGCTGTGTGAACTCCACATACATGTTACGGTTGAAACAAACCATGGCTTAGCAGAAGGAATAAACGTCACCACAGAGAGAAGGAAAATAGAAAACACAACGTGCTTGGTTTCATACAAGATGGCAAGTTAATTCCAGCTTATTTTCAGTAGTAAATAAACTAGCGGCTGCGTTCACACAACCCTCTGAATTATAAATGAAAAAAAAAGTCCGATTTAGCCCAAACAGGTTGCGTATATTTGACTTTAAAAGTAACACGTGACACGATACGTTACTCACACACAGCCCCAAAACTGGTTTCAGCAAACCACCATTAACCGTAATAAGCATGTCTCGTGAACACGGCAGCTCTTTGGTATGTTATCAGAAATATAATCTCTGGATTGCGTTATCACGCAGCTTTCGTTTAAGAGTTGAGTCAACCCCACATTTTGAGCGAGCCGCATGTGATGATGATTGTTGCCTATGATGGCATAATGGGGTGAGTCATTCTTGCAAAAAAAGGAGGTGGCGATACAGACTGGAAGGTTTACACACCACAATCAGGTACTGAAGACATTCTCATGGTCCTTTTCTGTTCTCCTGCGTTCAATGTTCAGGCATGGACATGCAAGAACTGGCATTCTGTCTATGCTAGAAATGTCATGGGACATTTTAATTATCAATTAATCAAACGTATGCTGTGTAGCCATCTGTCTCATGAGAAGTGACTCTTGGTCTTAAGCCTTAATATCAAACAAGGGAGGAGTTTTTCCTGTTTTAAATCTGTTTAAATTTGGGATTTTAGTAAATACTGGAATTTTACTATCAATATCAAGGAATTTATTGATATTGGCAAGGTAAAGGAAGGGAGGGTGAGAGGAGAACAAGAGAAAAATATAACGTTTTATTTCTTGCAAATACATGCAGGTGTTCAGATACAGTACAAGTAGTCCTCGACTTACAATAGCTCACTTAGTGATGGTTCAAACTTACAACGGCACCGAAAAAAGTGAGTTACGACCATTTTTCACACAACCGTTGCAGCATCCCCATGGTCACATGGTCAAAATTCAGAGGCTTGGCAACTGACTCGTATTTATGACGGTTGCAGTGTCACGTGATCTCTTTTTGTGACCTTCGGACAAGCAAAAGTCAACGGGAAGCTGGACTCGCTTAACAACCGTGGGACTAACTTCACAACCGCGGTGATTTGCTTAACAACCGTGGCAAGAAAAATTATAAAATGGGGTAAAAAAATCGCTTAACAAATGTCTCACTTAGCAACAGAAAGTTTGGCCTAAATTGGGGTCGTAAGCCGAGGATTATCTGTATGCAGGTGAAAACCTAGGGAACAGAATTAAAAAAGAAAAGGGAACGCTGGAATTGTCTCAGCTTGCATTCATTCGGATTATAAGCAGTCCTCAATTTACAACCAAAATTATAACCGACCCAAAAAAGGAAGTTGCAACTTGGATTCGAACTTCCGACAGTTCCCCGCCTCATCCTGTGGTCATGTGACTTCATGTTGGGCACTTGGCTACCAGCCTGCATTTATGGCCATTTGTAGTGTCCCATAGTCATGTGACTGCATTTTATGATGGTTTTGCCCAAATGGCATTTATTTCTGGGGTTTTTTTGGCAAAAACTAGAGGGATGCTTAACAACTGCTGCAGAAAAGTCATAATATCATGTCGGTCACATGGGTGATCTGTTTTATGACTGTTAAGACTTGCAACCCCAATGGGCAGGCTCCATCACGGTCATTAAATTGAAACCTGAATATACAAATTCCAGAATGTATCATACAAGAGATACAGATTTCTAACCTTGACATGCTTAAAACCTAGTGAGGCTTTTTGTCTATAATATAAACATTGGGAGGGTAATCAATAAATTTGTATCATAGTGGTCTATAATCACTGAAGTTGTCTTTTTTGCTTTTCAATCATAAGTCATGGTTTGCAAATTGCATCCATTAAGCCACCACAAACCCACTATAACCCAGTATCCAAATTTGGATGCAGTGTTTTGCAGGGGTTTCCATGGGGACGAGGTTAAAAATTCAAGATGGCCGCCACTGCATGTGCTGCACCCATGAAAAGGGCGGAACTTCAACTGCCTTGTCACACCTGCCATTTTGACTTTTTTGACTCCATCCTGTGGATACCTCTGAATTGTTCTGGAAATAAGACTGGGGGAAGGGGAGTCAGAGCAGACTGGGTGTTGTCCTCTACAACCAGCAAAATGGGCTGAGACGACACAGGCTGACCCTGACTCTTTAAACTGCCTTTGCTAAGCGTGTTGTGGTGTGAATTCTACAACCCAGGTCCACTTCCCCCGCAGAAAAGCACATTGCAGAAGCCCCATTGGTGTAGGTCAGGGATCAGCAACCCGGGGCTCTGGAGCCGCATGTGGCTCTTTCATCCTTCTGCTGCAGCTCCATCGCTCAAAATCTGCGTCACAACCGCCAATGTGTGACACCTGCCGGCACATGATTTATTGAGCTTTTCGACTCCCAGTAAGCCAACCATGGATAAATCCAAGAAAAGAAAAGTTTCAGAAGAAAACAGAATGTTGAATTCAAGTACATATGCTAGTTTTGTGGCCACTCAGGAAATAGTCGGGCACAGGAAGGGTTTTGTGGCTCCCGGTGTTTTCTTTTCTTTGGGAAATGGGTCCAAAGGGCTCTTTGGGTGTTTTAAGGTTGCCGACCCCTGGTGTAGATTTTGTACAAGTATGGGCCAATCTAAAATCTAGAGAAAAGAAGAATTAGGGGTGACATGATAGCAGTATTCCAGTATTTATTTATTTATTTATTTATTTATTTATTTATTTATTTATTTATTTATTTATTAAATTTTTATACCGCCCTTCTCCCGAGGGACTCAGGGCGGTGCACAGCCATAGTAAAAACAACATATATCACAAAATTTAAAAACAGTTTAAAACATATTAAATAATTTGGCCCTATATTAAAACTCAAAAACCAAAACACTCATTAAACGTCATTATTTAGCCACCTGTTGAAACAGTAAGGTCTTAAGGGCACGGCGAAAGGTATGTAGGTCGGGGTTCCTACGTATCTCTGGGGGTAATTCATTCCATAGGGCGGGAGCCTCCACAGAGAAGGCTCTCCCCCTGGGGTGTTGCCAGTCGACATAATTTGACCGATGGCACCCTGAGGAGTCCCTCTCTGTGGGAGCATACTGGCCGGTGGGAGGCCATCGGTGGCAGAGCTGCCACAAAGAAGAGGGGGTCAAATGATTCTCCTAAGCACCAGAGGGCAGGAAAAAGAAACAATGGTTGGAAACTAATCAAAGAGAGAAGCAACCTGGAATTAAGGAGAACATTCTTAACAGGGAGGACAATTCACCAGTGGAACGGCTCGCCTTCAGAAATCGTGGGTGCTACATCACTGGAGGTTTTTAAGAAGAGACTAGACAAGCCAACTATCTGAAATGTTATAGGCCGAGTCTCCTGCATTAGCAGGGGGCTGGACTAGAAGATCTCCAAGCTCCCTTCCAGCTCATTCTATTCTAAATGTCCCACATACTGACCAGGAGCAAGTTGAAAAGCAGAGTCCTCAAAAGCAAGAGATGTTGATGCAGTTCCAGCACCTTGACCAGCGAGGACGAAACTACAGAACTACAAAAACCGAAACCACAGAAACTCTTTGACGTACGGCCACCGTCGAGCCCGAATCTTCCATTGCTAAGCGAGAGAGTTGTTAAGTGAATTTTGCCCCATTTTACGACCTCCCTTGCCAACGGTTGTTAAGTGAATCCTTGCAAGTTGTCAAGGAAGGGAGTAACACCGTGGTTAAGTGAATCTGACCTCCCCATCGACTTTGCTTGTCAGAAGGACACAAAAGGCGATGACGTGACCCCGGGGGGAACGCTGCAAACCGTCACTAAAGACATGCCAGTTGCCAAGCCTCTAACTTTTGATCACATGACATGGGGGATGCAGCAAGGATCTGCAGTGGGAAAAACAGTGATGAGTCACTTTTTTCAGTGCCAGAATAGAATGGAATGGGATGGGATGGGATGGGATGGGATGGGATGGGATAGAAAATATGGATTAGAATAGCATAGCATAGCATAGCATAGCATAGCATAGCATAGCATAGCATAGCATAGCATAGCATAGCATAGCATAGCATAGCAAATGGCATGGCATGGCATGGCATGGCATGGCATGGCATAGCATAGCATAGCATAGCATAGCATAGCATAGCATAGCATAGCATAGAATAGCATAGAATAGAATAGAATATGGCATAGCATAGCATAGCATAGCATAGCATAGCATAGCATAGCATAGCATAGAATAGAATAGAATATGGCATAGCATAGCATAGCATAGCATAGCATAGCATAGCATAGCATAGCATAGCATAGCATAGCATAGCATAGCATAGAATAGAAAATAGCATAGCATAGCATAGCATAGCATAGCATAGCATAGCATAGCATAGAATAAAATAGAATAGAGCATAGCATAGCATAGCATAGCATAGCATAGCATAGCATAGCATAGCATAGCATAGCATAGCATAGCATAGCATAGCATAGCATAGCATAGCATAGCATAGCATAGCATAGCATAGAATAGAAAATGGCATAGCATAGCATAGCATAGAATAGAATAGAAAATGGCATGGTGTAGCGTAGCATAGCATAGCATAGAACAGAATAGAATAACTTTATTGTCACTTTGAATGTACACTAATCGGCATACATTAAAATGACATTTCATGGCATACAGCTCTCAAAGGGTCACCACCACCTCCAATACACACTACATAAACAGGACAAAATAAATGAATAAAATTATGCATATGCCCACATATATTATACCACACAAACAACAAGAGTCTAGTTCTGACCTATCCACGTGTGGCGAGAAAAACTTCTTTTGCCAGTTTACCAGAGGGAACAAAGCCCTTGCAGAATCTGGAAATCCTGCGAGAAATACTTCAAAACTTCCTCCACTGAAACAGTCCGTAAAGTGGGGTGCGTGGGGGGGTGGGCTGGAGGGGGTGTCTCTAACTTGGAACGGTCCCTAAACGAAATGGCTGTAAGTCGAGGACTACCTGCACCCTCCGGAATCTTAACCAGCCCCGATGGAGCTGCGAGGCAAGAGAGTTGCCCAGTGGGCGGGATGACCGAGTGGAGGAGGCGGGGAAGAGCCTCTCCAAGGAGTCCCGCCTAGTCCCGGCCACACCAGGCAGAGACACCCAGAGAGAGAGAGAGAGAGAGAGAGAGAGAGACGCGGCGTCTATTCCTGCTGTTTCGCCCAGGGAGCCGCGATCCGTCCGGCGTCCCGCGCGATCTCCCCCCTCGCACCCCACTTTACGGACTGTTTTCCCTCCCGTTGCTCCGGGAGACCCGCCGAGGGTTCCCACGCGAGTCAACTACTACTCCCACCTGCGCGGCAAGGCAGATTTTTTTTTTCCCCAGGTAAGCGATCGCAAGCACTCCAGGTGAAGTTGAACAGGGAAAGGCAACGCCGCTTCGTTTTGAAGGGCGTCTTCTTCCCGCGGGCGCGTCCTCCTTCGATCCCTGATCCTCCGCTGGTTCCTCTTGGGGGGGGGGGGGATCCACGCGATCCCCAACTTCTTTGAGTCCGCGATTCCTCGGGACCAGCTTCCCGGATTGGGGAGTTTGGGTTTCTAACGGTTAGAGAGGGAGAGGGTTTGGGGCGCATCAGAGTGTCTTTCGTGGGTTTAAGGATAGGACGGGGCGGGTGCCACCCTTGAGGACTAGTAACTTGTCTTGAGATACAAGTTAGCCTTTGTCCTGTTACTTTTTTCTTCTTTTTGTGAGTGTTTACCTTTTCTCTTCCTTATTCCGCGTGGATGTCAAAAGAGCTGGTTCTGGATTCTGGGGAAGGGCTCATAATACCCATGGATTTCTTGCTTTCCATGATCCAGTTCTTGACTGCGTGGTGTTTATTCCGTCCCTCGGTTTTTAGACATAATCTGCCACATGAGGATGGATTTTGATGAAGTCAATGAATTCATTATTTTAACCAGCCGCCTCTTTTTTCACTCGGGTCTCTGGCTGTTTTTTTATTATTATATATACAGTGTTAGTTTGGGAAACTCCAATAGCACACCGGTTAAATTTAGGAATAATATAACAACAATGACAGTAATAATTTAATGACACCTGTTTAGAATGTGTGGGATCCTATTGGTGCATACAGATTATGGTGGAAATTAAAGTCTCCAAGCTGAACTGGTATTGACAAAGAGTCCACTGGATTTGGACAGCTAATAAATTCAAAATAATAATAATAATAATTCAGTTGTGTGATTGGAGCCCTCTTAGGAATAATAGAACAACAATGACAATTAATAATTTAAAAATGTGCGGAATTCTATTGGGGCATAAAGATTATAGGGGAGATAAAGTCTCCAAACTGAACTGGTATTGACAATAGAGGCAGTGTTTGGACAATTTATAAATTCAAAATAATAATAATAATAATTCAATTGTGATTGGAGCCCTCTTAGCAATACCATAAGGACTTTTTCAATATTTGGAAATGTTGGATTTATGGGACTTGAATACCCTAATATTATCCCAAAAAACCACCACCACACCTTGCTAGGAACTTCCTATATTCTCAGATACTATCCGAACCATTCTTAAACTTTGGTTAGGACTTGGATTATTAAAACTCCCACCAGTATTAGATGTGAATTTAGTCCTAGATTATCAATTATCTATTATTATTATTATTATTATTATTCAGAAGAATTCAATTCATATGAAGGCCAGCACCGGCTAAAGATCTGCCAGCTGGGAATCACATTGCTATTTATATAATAACACTAAAAAAAGCCTAATAATTCCTTTTTTAGAAATTTCGTTCGCCAGTCCTCCACGGGTTCCTTCCCCACAGAGAAGTTTGCATTCCTAGACAAAGAAACTAGATTTGTTCAGTTTTGCCCTCTGTTCGTCAAAACAAGCATTCCTTTATTGATTTTATTGGTGGCTCAAACAGCAAAGTCGAAGGCTGACCAAATAGGAAAGAGAGCTACTTAAAAATGACACTTCTCTGTGTTTTGTTCTTGGTGTGTTTTTGCAAATTTGGTTATTCGAGGGCAAGGGGATATCTTTGTCTTCTCTGGATAGCTCGGGTTCACGAACCCACAGTTTGTTCGTTTTTTTACCAACCGAAGGAATTAAATGAAATTTGCAATCACATATTGTTCGGTTCTGCCTTTATTCGATTCTGCCTGTAATATTTATTCGATTCTGCCTGTAAGGTAGTCCAACTTCTACCGAGGACAACATTACGGGTTGTCCTCGGCATGACTAGTTAGGATCAAAATTTCCATTGCTAAGCAAGGCAGCTGTTAAATGAGCCATGCCTGATTTTACACACCATGGCACTCCTGCAGCCATGGAGAAAATTTGCTGGTTGGAAGCTATAGTAGTGGCCAAAATTGTGGAAACCTTTTGGGAAAAGTGTATTTTTGAGGTTTGATGGCTAATAACACCACTTTTTTTTTTTTTTTTTGAGTTTCAAGATAATCATATTCCACTGCGGGAATAGCCCAGATCTTAACCCAATTGAAAATCTATGGAGCCGACTAAAGAAACTTGTTAGTCAGAAGTGTCCCAGCAATAAAACCCAGTTAACAGAAGCGATCATTCAATCTTGGTTTCACATTAGAACAGCTGCAGAATTAAAAGACTTGGTTCACTCCGTGGGAAGATGTTGTAAGGCCATCATTCATGCTAAAGGTTGACTTAACTAAGTATTAAGTGACATGGGGATAATTTTTGCATATCTCATTTTTTCTATGGTGATCATTTTTGTATATCTCATTTTTTTTTACGTGTTTCACTTTTATTCTTTTTACCGTAACTGCTATTCTAACAGCAAATCCTTCATAAAAGTTATTGCATTACATTCTTGATTAAATTATCTTTCCATTGATATATAATTGTATGGTACTACTCCAAAAGAAAAAAAAGTGGTGTTATTAGCTAGTTTTAGAAAATACACTTTTCCCAAAAGGTTTCTATAATTTTGGCCACTGCTGTAGTTGGGAAAGCCACAAATGGCAGTCCCGTGGACCCTGGGACGCTACCACCCTTGTAAATACAAGCACCCCAATTTTGACCCCGTGACGTGGCAAACACTGCCAAGGTCATAAGTGAAGGACCAGCCGTAAGTCCCTTATTTCAGTGTTTTTGTAACACTGGGCAAGTTGCTGGACAAATGTTTGTAAATCAAGCAGAATGATTCCAGATGAGATGGTTCTCACCGTCGGATTTTTACAATCTTTTTAGTAATCGTAGCTGTAAGGTAGTCCCGATTCTGTTTAAGATCCGATGGGATTGAAGGAAGATTGATCCTTGGTGCTGGGTTGAGTTGAATATGCATGACTTGCCTTTCAGAAGTTCAAGGCTCAGATTCAGCCTTCAGGGTTAGCGAAAAAAACCTCATCTTGAAGAAATGTCCCTCAGAGTGCTCATTGTTCCCCTGTGGAATTCATTGCCACCAGATACACCATAATAACGACTGACTCAGAAAGCTTAAAAGAGATCGGATTAGATCATGGGGAGAAGGGACGGGAAGAGAGTGACAAGCTCACCGCACAAACCCTAAAGCTTAGAGACTCACATGTCAGGAGGCAAATAGGAAGAGCTAGGGTTGTATCACAATGTTGTGATGTGTCTCCCTATATATATATATATTTTTGTCGCTGAGATTTTTATTAGACATCTGTGGAGAGCTATCACTCTCGGGGGTGTCCAACCTTGTCAACTTTAAGACCTGTGAACTGTAGACCCGTGGACATGCTGGCTGGGGGAATTCTGGGAGTTGAAGTCCACAATCTTAAAAGTTCAAAACTTGGGACACCCCAAGGCTATCACCCTATATGGTTCCAAACTTGGACACACACCCCGGCTATCACCCTAGATCAGGGGTCTCCAATCTTGGCAACTTTGAGACTTGTGGACTTCAATTCCCAGAGTTCCTCAGCCAGCTGGCTGAGGAACTCTGGGAGTTGAAGTCCACAAGTCTCAAAGTTGCCAAGGTTGGAGACCCCTGCCCTAGATTATGCGGGAACAAGAATGAGGAAGGACTACATCTTCTGTTTCTGGACACCCTGCAGGCAATTAGTTGACCTTTCTGATTAAGTCAGGGGGTCTGCAACCTTAAACACTCAAAGAGCCATTTGGACCTGTTTCCAGTGGTGGGTTCCAAAATTTTTTTACTACGGGTTCTGTGGGTGTGGCTTGGTGGGCATGGCATCGCTCGGTGGATGTGGCTTGGGCGTGGCAAGGGAAGGATACTGTAAAATCTCCATTCCCACCCCACTCCAGGGGAAGGATACTGCAAAATCCCCATTTCCTCTTGATCAGTTGGGACTTGGGAGGCAGAGAATAGATGGGGGTGGGGCCAGTCAGAATTTTTACTACAAGTTCCCCGAACTATTCAAACTTTCCGCTACCGGTTCTCCAGAATTGGTCAGAACCTGCTGAAACCCACCTCTGCCCGTTTCCCACAGAAAAGAAAACATCGGGAGCCACAAAACCTAGGTGGGCATGGCCAACTTGATGTCACTCACTTCTACCAGTCACATGACCTCCCCCAGCCACGCCTACCCAGTCGGTCATTAGAGCAGAGAACCAGTTGTTAAAAAACACCAGGAACCACAAAACCCTTTTGACATCTCTCTCTCTCCCCTCCCTCCGTCCCTCCCTCTCTCTCTCCCCCACTCCCACTCTCTTTGTATCTCTCTGTCTCTCCTTCTCTATCCCCCGCCGTCGCCCTTAGCTTCTCAGGCCAGGCGAGAAGTGACTGGGAGGGGAGGGCAAGGGGCGGGGCCAGCCAGTGGTGAGATCACCTGACAGGGAGCCACAGCAGAGGGCCAAAAGGGCTGCATATGGCTCCGGAGCCCCAGGTTGCTGACCCCTGGATTAAGTAAACCATGATTTCTGAATCTTGGCAAAGAATGACTGGCTGGGAAATTCTGAGAGTTGAAATCCACACATCTTAAAAGTTCTCAAGGTTGTGAAACATTGAACTAGACACTGCACTAAAATGGCTCTAGGCCTGATTCATCAACTTAGTCCACAGCACCTCTTGGCATGTGATATTTGATCGGTGGGTTTGCATCTACTTAGTTAATGTTTACCCGTTCTAGACTGAGGACGCTTTGGCGAAATGCGTGTTCCCTGTGTTGTTGAAAAAAAATATATTAAACCACGATATTCAAATTACAGTTTGTAGAGAAGCATACCCACAGGTTTTTGAGAATTGCAGAATTCATCATACGAGAGAAGTATGTGCCCTTTTGGATAGCAGTGTTTGAAAACAACACCACCCAGCTCACATAACTTTGTCTATTTTTACTAACTGAAACTCTAGGGTGTAGTTACAAATTTGCACAAGCAAGGAATTTCTTTTGACTCAGAAGTAAAATGGCAGTTCTCTGAGGCAATTGCTCCTTTGTGTAACTCGCATAACAAGATTTTATTCCTCTCTGCACCATGTGGCCATTTATGGCCGTTTGCGGTGTCCTGAGATCACCTGACCACATTTATGCTGGCTTTGCCAAAAACCAACAACTTACTTCCGGTTTTCCACAACACTGTACCATCACGATCGATGGATTTGATTAGCGACTGCAGCGTTGGCTTAACCACCATGGCGTTATCTTTACAACTGTGGTATCTGCCACAAAAAACCCTCCTAAAATCAGCTCAGTCATGTGACTGACCTGTTTTAGGACTGTTATGACTTATGGGTTCCATTATGGTCGTAACTATGGTATGTGGTGGCTCAGTGGCTAAGGCGCTGAGCTTGTCGATCGAAAGGTCGGCAGTTCAGCAATTCGAATCCCTAGTGCCGCGTAACGGGGTGAGCTCCCGTTATTTATCCCAGCTTCGGTCAACCTAGTAGTTTGAAAGCAGGTAAAAAATGCAAGTAGAAAAATGGGAACCACCTTTGGTGGGAAGGGAACAGCGTTCCGTGCGCCTTTGGCGTTTAGTCATGCCGGCCACATGACCACGGAGATGTCTTTGGACAGCGCTGGCTCTTTGGCTTTGAAACGGAGATGAGCACCGCCCCCTAGAGTCTGGAATGATTAGCACATATGTGCAAGGGGAAACTTTACCTTTACCTTATGGTCATAACTCAAGGATTATCTGTAACCTGTATTTAGAGAAAAAGCTACCACCCTTAAAACCATGGCTATCGAATTTAACCCGCTGTGGGGCTCTAAGGAAAGTGAAGGGTTACAATTTTCTCCTGGCTGGTTACCTCTCTTACTATCTCAACTCAACTGGGTGTAAAGATGCTCTAACCCCAGCGAGTAAGAGCGCAGTTTTCTTTTTCCTTTGGAAACCAATTTCAGTTTCTATCCTTAAAATACTTTTGGCTTTACCAAAATACAGCCAATTTCTTTTCTGTCCATAAACAGAATTTTTGGGGTTTTTTTCTGGGCTGGTGTTTTTGAAACTTAATTCTGGCCGTGGAAGTTACTGGAAATACTAGCAGCAGTCATTGAGATAATGATAGAATTATTAATATTATGGGAATGACGGTAAAAATTATTGCGTTCATAAAGATAGAAGAATGAAGAAACAGATAGAATGGATTGTAGCATTGATGGAACTCATGGAGATGGTGGATGATCAGTTTGGTCAGGAAAAAAAGAAAAGAAAAGAATTTTTAAAAAGACCAGATGGGTTATATGGATTTTTTGCTGAAAGGAAAAAAAAAAGGCTGAATTGATTATTTTAGAATTTTGGGAGGAGGAAGGCCTGTTAGAGATGTTGGCTGCCTTGAGCTGTTTGTAAAAATAATAAAGACAGTGAAATGAATGAATGAATGAATGAATGAATGAATGAATTTGGGGATTAAAAGGGTGTAAGAAAAAATACAAAGAGTAAGATGGTGGTTACTTGATAAAAAGAAGGTCAGAAATGAAAATTTAATCTTTTACTCTTTTTTTTTTACTTTTTTCTTATTTTTTTATACACTTATACTGCACAGGTATTGAAAAATTTTATACGTAAATACTAACACATTTATCATTAGGATGTTAATCTGTTTATTGTCCTCTGAGCTTCTTGTGAGCCACACATTATTCTATCAGCTGCTTGCAGGAAATTGTTTTCTCTGGTTTTTTTTTCCCCTGTTCCTTCTTTCTTATCTTCTGTTTTTTTTTCTCTCTCATTCACTCTCTCTGCTCCTTCTTTTTTTTTTAAAAAAAAAAAGTGCATTTCTTTTCTCAGCAATGCCGTTTCAGATTTTGGGGCCCGTTCTTTATTTCTGCATTATCATTTTGATAGAGAATTCTTTTTGGCTTTCGAAGTATGTTGGATTACCACACCTATTATTTTCTAACTATGTATGAAGGGAGTTGCATGAATTCAAAGCCACGGTACAACCTTTCTCTCTTGAATGTTTCCAGAAATATGTTTGCTTTCTGGCCTTTGCTACTGGATTGGTGTAAGTTTGCAGACATTAAAAAAAAATAAAATTCTGGCAACTCCCAATCTGATATATAATTTTCAGTTTTGCTTTTACAGTGGTAGCTTTATAACAGAAGAGAGGATGTAACAGTAAGCCACTGTGCTGATGCAGGGAAGAGTTTGTAAGGTAGGGCTAGGAAAAATTGAGATGCCAAGAATTTAAATCCTTTGCTTTGCTTTGCTTTGCTTTCTCCACCACACCCCCTCCTAAAAGTAAAGGTAAAGGTTCCCCTCGCACATATATGCTAGTCGTTCCTGACTCTAGGGGGCGGTGCTCATCTCTGTTTCAAAGCCCAAGAGCCAATAGTGCCCGAAGACGTCTCCATGGTCATATGGCTGGCATGACTAAATGCCAAAGGTGCACAGAACGCTTTTACCTTCCTACCAGTTTCAACTTTTTGGGTTTCAAACTTTTTTAGTACCGGTTCTGTGGGCGTGGCATGGTGGGTGTGGCATGATTTGGTGGGCGTGGCTTGGTGGGCATGGCAGGGGAAGGTTACTGCAAAATCCCCATTTCGTCCCAATCAGCTGGGACTTGGGAGGCAGAGAATAGATAGGGCGGGGCCAGTCAGAATTTTTACTACCGGTTCTCCGAACTACTCAAAATTTCCTCTACCGGTTCTCCAGAACTGGCCAGAACCTGCTGAAACCCACCTCTGCTTCCCACGAAAGGTGGTCCCTATTTTCCTACTTGCATTTTTTACCTGATTTCGAACTGCTAAGTTGGCAGAAGCTGGGACAAGTCATGGGAGCTCACCCCGTTAATTCGGCCCTAGGGATTCAAACCGCCGAACTGCCGACTTTTCGATCGACAAGCTCAGCCTCTTAGCCACTGCGTCCCTCCCCTCCTAAAAGTGAGGTTAAATATCCAGGAATTATTTTTTTCCCAGCCTTGCCAATAAAATTCTAACCCGATTAAAAAGAGCCACCACTGCTTCTGCAAAATGAAGAGGTGGCTTTAAAAAAATAAATACAACCTCAGATTGACACCTGGTAAATATATAAACAAACCCAAGCATTTTTATTATTTTTTTACGAAAAACAGTAGTGAACAATCACTTAAATATGAGCCAGTGGTGTGCTGCAACTGTCAAAAAAAAAAGTCTTCCCTCATATATAGTTGAGCTTCCCGTGTATACTGCACGAGTCAAAAAGAGGGCTGTGAAAATATCTACAGACCCCTCACACCCTGGACATAAATTGTTTCAATTTCTAACCTCAAAAAGATGCTACAGGGCACTGTGCACACCAAAACAACTAGACACCAGAACAGTTTTTTCCTAAATGCCATCACTCTGCTAAACAAGTAATTCCCACAACACTATCAAATTAACTACAAAGACACTGTATTATCTCTTCTCATCCTTACTAGTATCTATCTCTTCCCACTTATGGCTATATCCATGTTCCTTGTATCTTTACAACTTATATTGTTTTTATTGTTTTCTAGTATGATTTGATTGCTTTTTAGTATCCTATGACTATCACTAAGTGTTGTATCTTATGATTCTTGACGGATGTCTATCTTCTATCTTTAACTTGTTCAATTAATCCAGCGGTGGGATTGAGCCAGTTCGCACCACTTCGGGAGAACCGGTTGTTAACTTTCTGAGCAGTTTGGTGAACTGGTTATTGGAAGAAATGATTAGGGCAGAGAACCGGTTGTTAAATTATTTGAATCCCACCACTGAATTAATCCTAAGATTTTATATAAGTCTAGTCACGTTGCTTATAATTTAGTCCAATGCATGAACTCACTCAACCCATTATGACTTATTCAGCAAGTCGTTTTTAAAAAGTAGGTTACTTAAAATGTGTCAGCCCATTTTTTAATATTTTTTTTTTTGTCTCGGAGTTGCTGACTGCAAAATCTTGTGTAATGAACGATAAGAAGAGCCAGGTTTGATAGGGAGAAAGTGATTCAGAATGAGGCAGGGAGGTTGCATTACCTCCATCAGCAACTCCTGAAGGAAGCTGTCTCTTCTCCTGAACAGTTTGTGCACAATTCTAGACAATAATATTTGACTTAAGGAGGGACCAAGATTGATTCAGAGTGTTATCTCACTCTGAATCAATCTAGGTACAATGTCTTTCATTCATGAACCTCTTCTTGGTGAAACACATTACAGGGTAGTATTTAAATTGTGTGCAATCCATTTTAATCTCTCCCTAAAAGTATGGGAAAGGGTGCTTGAAGTTTGAAACTTGATCTGCAGAATTGTGTGTCGGATAGGTACACCATCATCCAGAGGTTAGGTGCTTCCAGGTGCTTTTATGGTGCATGTATCCTACTCAGAGATAACCTTCTGTTTGCAAAACGAGAGGGGAGGATTGTCCCCTGATAACAATCCCATCCATTTGTAATTCTGCCTTATTTTCTTTCTTTTAACAGTTTTCTTTTTCCTCTCTAATAGTTAAAGGAGGCCAAATAAGTTTTCTATGTTCTGGAAAGCAAGCCTGATAATGGTGTTTTAGATTGCTGCCTGTTGTGCAAACCTATAACATCTTGGGAGAAAAAAAATTCTGTAGGGTGTGTTTTTGTTCAGGTTTCAAACCATATAATTCCACTTCCTGAGGAACACTTTCCTGAGCTTCTGTCTGATGAAAATCAGTTTATTATGGATGGGACCCATCCAGGGGTGAAATGCTCCTGGTTCGGACCAAATCACCCGACCCGGTAGCGATGGAGGTGGGTGGTTTGGAGAACCGGTAGCAAAAATTCCTGTGGCCCCCCACCCCATTGCCCTTTTTTTAAGCCTCTGATGATCGCGCAGCTCAGCTGGGATCATCAGAGGCTTTTAAAAGCATTTTTTCTACAACCTCTTCAGCCGAAAAAATGTTTTTAAAAGGAAAAAAAGCCTCTGCCGATCAGGCAAGTCAACTGGGATCATCAGAAGCTTTTTTTTTAAAAAAAAAAGCTTCTGCCAATTGGGCAAGAGCTGGGATCGTCAGAGGCTTTAAAAGCATGTTTTTTACAACCTCTTCAGCCGAAGTTCAGGGATCTTCAAAGTTGCCAACTTTAAGCCTTGTGGACTTCAACTCCCCAAATTCTTCAGCCAGCCATATCATGCGAAAAGCTGGCTGAGGAATTCTGGGAACTGAAGTCATAAAGTTGCCAACTTCGGAGATTTCCTGATATAGTTAAACAGTAAGCTTTATTTTGACTCATGGTCATTCAGTAGACGTAAAACCCTGTGGTTTTCTTGGCAGCGAATTAGTAATGGTTTGCCAACTCTTTCTTTGACGATGTTGTTCTCCGTTTACCTTGCCAAGTTCATGGTGGTCTCCCATCCATTTATTAGCCAAGGCCGACCTTGCTTAACTTCCAAACTCATCTTGGCTAGTCCAGCTGGGATAAACTCAGAATATAATCCCTTAAAAACATAATATAGACTCTGAGGCAGAGAACTGTCCATTGTCCATCTGCATTGTACATCAGGTGTTTCCAGAGTCCTTTGAACCATCTACCCTTCAACTTCAAAATACAGAGGAATTTTGGACACCCATCCTCTCCTGGAATCAGTCCTTCAGTGGAGCTTTGGACCAACAATCCAACCAATTGGATCTTTGATTCTGTGTTTCTGGAGCTTCGGTAGGAAGGCAGTTTCAGGCATTGATCTGCTTCTAGGAGATCTGAGCAAGGTGGAACCTTAAACCAGTAAGATAAGCAGTGAAAAAAATGCTAGGAATTAAAAGTCAGCATCATTTGAAGAGATTTGGTAGACCTTTTTTTCTAAGGGTGCTTCGTTATCTACATGCCTATCCTTCGCAGGAATGCATGTTAGAAATTCCTTTGCATTTGCATATCTGGCTGCAAAGACATTCTTGAAATATATATTTTTATGGAGAAAGAAACCTACGTTAGCTATGGAGAGCAGGTGGAAGATACCATACAATTAGTAAGGCGGTTCAGCCTTTCCCAAACAGCTACTTCTTCAGATGTGTTGGGTACTCACAACTCCCAGAATTCCAAAACTCCCTGGGAATTCTGGGAAATGTCATTATTTCCAGCTTATTTCAAAGCCACCAGGAAGTGCTAAAATTGCCGGTTGTTCCTGGTTTCCTGTCACGCTACTTGGTCTCCACTCAATGTATGACAGCCAGTTAAAATTAAATGACTGGCCTCCAAAAATGTTGTGGTTCGCTTTATAATTAACATATACTGTTCATGCCTCTGGCATGACAGACGTTAAACCTTGAGGCTACCTTGTGGCTTTTAAATGTAATTTTGGAGTCATCTCTCAAACCACAAAGGCCATCGTTTTGTGGCTTTTGTCATTGTCTTCTCAGTTAGGTCTGCAAAAAACATGGCTTGAAAACCAAACGAAGTCATTTGGGAACTCAAAACTAAATAGCAGTATGCTAATAGCCATCCCAGTCAGGAGATCCATGTTAAATGAGTAGAAGAATAGTGGTAACTATCATTCCTAGTGATGAAGAGATGGGCCTTGATCTTGAGAACTTCCAAACTCAAAGTAGAAAGAGAGGTTGGTACATTGAGATCAGGGGTGTCAAACTGGATTTCTTCGAGGGCCGGATCAGCATTGTAGTTCTCTTCGGCAGGCTGGTGGGGGACGGGGAGACAAGACAGACGCTTCCTGCAACACCCTGCCGGCCAAAATGGGATGCGGGGGACTGCGTGCAGCCCTCCCCCGTGCCCCATTTTCAGCTTTGACGGTCTCCTGCAGCACTTTGCTGGCCTAAACAGGGCAAACGGGCACCATGAGGCCCCCCTGCGCCACGTTTTTGGTCTCCCCAGCCTCTTGCACCACTCTGCTGGCCAAAAACAGGCTGCCGGGGGGGGGGCACACACGCCCCCCCACCCTGTGGCCCATTTTGGCTGGCAGAGGCACCGTGGGCCAGTCCTTTGATATTTCCAAGCCAGCCCCGTGGGCCAGATTTAAGCACCCCGCAGGCCGAATCAGGCCCACGGGCCTTGAGTTTGACACACATGATCTAGATCTTTCTTCTGTGGAGATCTGTACAGGAAGACCTCGAATTACAATCACAATTGCGCCCAACATTTCTGTTGTTACGTGAGATGTGCGTTAAGTGAAATTTGCCCCATTTTACGAACTTCCATGCCACCGTTGTTAAGGGAATCGCTGCAGTTGTTAAGTTAATGGCACGGTTGTTAAGTGAATCTGGCTTTCCCGTCACCTTTGCTTGTTAGAAGGTCCGCAAGAGGAGATCACATGACCCTCAGGACACTGCAACCGTCATACATATGAGTCAGTTTGACCAGCGTCTGAAATGAGATCACATGATCATGGGGACGCTGCAACGGTCGTCATTTTTTTCAGCGCCATTGTAACTTTGAACGGTCACTAAATGAGCCATTGTAAGTCGAGGACTACACGTATTCCCTTTCTCCGAAGGAGCTGGAGATCCTGCACGGAATGTTCTTCATCCCTCATAGCCTTCTGTGAGATGGGTTATAAGGAAAGGGAGAGCTGACAATTCAAAGATAAGCTTAATGTCTTTGTGGGAATTCAGCATCCTTGGTTGAGGCCGCAGATTATCAAGCTTCTTTTAGCTTTTTGTGAGGTGGGGCAGAGGTGGGTTTCAGCAGGTTCTGACCAGTTCTGGAGAACCGGTAGCAGAAACTTTGAGTAGTTCGGAGAACCGGTAGTAAAAATTCTGACTGGCCCTGCTGCCATCTATTCTCAGCCTCCCGAGTCCCAGCTGATCGGGAGGAAATGGGGATTTTGCAGTAACCTTCCCCTGGATTGGGGAGGGAATGGAGATTTTACAGTATCCTTCCCCTGGAGTGGGGTGGGAATGGAGATTTTGCAGTATCCTTCCCCTGCCACGCCCACCAAGCCATGCCACGCCCACAGAACCGGTAATAAAAAAATTTGAAACCCACCATTGGGCGGGGAGGACATTTTGAAATGTCAGCCTATATCCTATAGTGGTCCCTCTTATAAAATAATCACTTTGGGTGGAGAATGGTTTATAAGGGGCCTTTATGCCAATGGATTTATCTGTATTCCCTTCTGGGGGCCTCTGCTTTGCTGTGAGGAGAGGCCCTGCTTCATACGCCACTTGCTGCGTTCCCATTTTTAAAACGATTGTACAAATGCTCATAACATTGTTCGTTATTATTTAATGAATAATAATTCATTTTAAAAGCCAAGCCGAGTAGACCTCAGGCCAGGGATGTTTCTCAAGGCCTGTACATGCCCTTGAGTATGTATCATGCTGATGATTCCAGATTGAAGTCGGGAATTTGCTATGAGAATTCACTTACTATATGAGCTAAACACGGGTGTTCTGAAATTCTCTTTTCTTTCTTCCTTCCTTCCTTCCTTCCTTCCTTCTTTCTTTCCTTCTTTCCCTTCCTTTTTCTCCTGTCCTTCCTCCCTCTCTCCCTCCCTTTCTTGTCACCCATCTTTCTTTCTTTCTTTCTTTCTTTCTTTCTTTCTTTCTTTCTTTCTTTCTTTCTTTCTTTCTTTCTTTCTTTCTCTCTCTCTTTCTCTCTTTCTTTCTTTTTCTCTTGTCCTTCCTTCCTTGTCCCCATCTCTCTCTCTCTTTTTCTTTCTTTCTTTCTTTCTGTCTCTCTCTCTCTCTTTCTTTCTTTCTCTCTTTCTTTTTCTCCTGTCCTTCCTTCCTTCTTTCCTTCCTTGTCACCCATTTCTTTTCTTTCTTCCTTCCTTCCTTTTTTCCTTCTTTCTTTCCTTCTTTCCCTTCCTTTTTCTCCTGTCCTTCCTCCCTCCCTCCCTCCCTTTCTTGTCACCCATCTTTCTTTCTTTCTTCTTTCTTTCTTTCTCTTCTCTCTTTCTTTCTTTCTTTTTCTCTTGTCCTTCCTTCCTTGTCCCCATCTCTCTCTCTTTTCTTTCTTTCTTTCTTTCTTTCTTTCTTTCTTTCTTTCTTTCTTTCTTTCTTTCTTTCTTTCTGTCTCTCTCTCTCTCTTTCTTTCTTTCTTTCTCTCTTTCTTTTTCTCCTGTCCTTCCTTCCTTCTTTCCTTCCTTGTCACCCATTTCTTTTCTTTCTTTCTTTCTCTCTTTCTTTCTTTCTTTTTCTCCTGTTTCCTTCCTTCTTTCCTTCCTTGTCACCCATTTCTTTCTTTCTTTCTTTCTTTCTTTCTTTCTTTCTTTCTTTCTTTCTTTCTTTCTCTCCTGTCCTTCCTTCCTTCCTTGTCCTCCTTTCCTTCCTTCCTTCCTTCCTTCCTTCCTTCCTTCCTTTTTCTTCTCTCTCTCTCTCCCTCCCTCCCTTCCACTTCCCTGTAATTATTGAAAAAAATTTTTTTAGGTGGAATAGACTAGAATCCTTCCTCTCTCCCCCTCCCCCTTATGTTTCATGCAATAACTACCAGGGCGATCAATGATGTTATTCCTGAACCCGGGTACACCAAGGTCTCTTGCAAGTCACTTGTTTACTCTTGATAAACTGTTTTAGCAAGACAGCAGGGATGGGACAGACAGCTGAAGTCAGGGGAAAAAAGGGTTCCCAGTTATATCTTTTCCTTCAAAACAGAGAGCACCTGGCCCAGGTTGGAGAAGGGGGGTCGCAGAAGGAGCATTGAAAAGATAAGATACCCTTTGCTTATGCTTTTTCTCTCCTGCTTTTCTGGGGTCCAAACTGTGATTTGTACCCCAGCCCTTCTCTGCCCTGCGTTTACCAGACAGCAAATATATCTTCTGTTCTTGGCTTAAGGTATATGTTTCTATTGCTCAAAATATTGTCTAGCTATTTTTAAAGGACACAGGGTTTATTTTTCTCAATTTCTTTCCATTTCTATGACTGCTCATCTCCAAATCTTGACTCCGGGCAATTAACAAGAGTTAAAATCATCATAAGCAACCGCAACGTAATAAAACATCTAAATGGCAGCCGAGATTAAAATCCCCAAAACGTCAAAAGCACCTTGCCCTAGAAATCTATTTTTTAATTAATGAATTATTTGGTAGAAGATATCTTTTTCTTAGCTACTTCTTGTTCAGGTGTTCATATTTATCTTCTTTTAATGAGCTCCTTCTCCTTTACTCGTCTTATATTCCCCAGTTTTAATAGCACCTGGAAACCTTGAGAGATGTTTAATTTTAGCTGGCTGCCCTAGAAATGCAGGTTTTATTGGTGATTTAAGATTTGTGAGGGCCTATTTCAAACCTGCAAGTCATAACCAAAGAGTTGCAGTCAACCAGCGAAAAAATCAATGTACAGATTACAGAAATCAACCCTTAACTATCAACCTGTCTTATCTCTTGGGCATATATTTCATTTGCCTCGATGACTTTGGGCCATATATGTCTCTGGTTGGAAGCCATTAATTTAACTACAAATAAAGCAGATCTTTGTTTTGATTATCCACTTCCATAAAGGTTGAGTTTCCTCATTGGGCAATGCTATGATGTGGCTGATTAGAGTTTTTGGCTTTGCCCAATTGCTGTTTATTGCAAAAAATAAAAATAAAAAAATAAGTGCTTAGTACAAATTGTTCCGGCTTTGGATGGTGTTTCAATCAGATAGCTTTTATTCATGAAGCTTTAAGTGTACTATTTCCCATCATCCCAGTTTTTGAAGGAAAAGCTATCTGGTTTGATCAAATATCACCTAGGAGATGGGATGGGAGGGGGGAAATTCCTTTGAGGGGAGCATTAGATTAGGGGCAGAGTGACGGGAAAGACGCCCAATGAGTGTAGAGGAGTGGGGAAAGGAAAAGGAGGGTTTGCCTAAGGAAGTCAGACTTGGCTGCAATGAGTCGGAGAATGTGCGGGCTTAATAAATTAGAGTTTTTTTTCAAAGACTTTGTTTGAAATGCAATTTATTCAAGATGACTCCGAAACCTGACAGTTACCTAGTAAGGTAATAAAACATCCCAAGAAAACAACTTAAGTTGTCAGGCCCGAAGCCAAGAATGACACATCGATGATTCTTCCAGGCAGAGTTCTTTATTGTTTCACACCTATAGACAAATCTAACCAGACTCTGCATCAACAATATACAGTAGTGGCCAAAATTGTGGAAACCTTTTGGAAAAAGTGTATTTTTTGTGGTTTGATAGCTAATAACACCACCTTTTTTTGGCGTTTCAAGATAATCCTATTCCACTGCTGGAATGGCCTGGGAATAGCTCAGACCTTAACCCACTTGAAAATCTATGGAGCCGACTAAAGAAACTGGTTAGTCAGAAGCGACCCAGCAATAAAACCCAGTGAATAGAAGCCATCATTCAATCTTGATTTCACATTAGAACAGCTGCAGAACTAAAAGACTTGGTTCACTCCATGGGAAGACGTCGTAAGGCCGTCATTCATGCTAAAGGTTACGCAACTAAGTATTAACTGACATGGGGATCATTTTTGCATATCTCGTTTTTTCTATGGTGATAATTTTTGTATCTCTCGTTTTTTCTACGTGTTTCACTTTTCTTCTTTATACTGTCACTGCTATTCTAATAGCAAATCCTTCCTAAAAGTTATTGCATTACATTCTTGATTAAATTATCTTTCCGTTGATATATAATTTTATGGTACTACTCAGGGGTGGGTGCTACTTACCTTTACTACCGGTTCGCAACGGAGCTGCTCGCTCTTTTGCACATGCGCAGAAGCATTCTGATGACGTCAAGATCGGTGGGCGGAGCCTCCCGACGGTTTTACTAACCGGTTCTATAGAACCGGTGCGAACCAGGGGCAACTACTCCAAAACAAAGTGGTGTTATTAGCTAGTTTTAGAAAATACACTTTTCCCAAAAGGTTTCCTCAATTTTGGATTACTACTATAATCTACCTTCCCACCATAGAATCACCTGGTAGACTCCTCTCCAAGTCCTAACACATTTTATTTACTGAGCCTAAACAAGTTAAGCTTGAGACTGCTGGAACATTTGACAAATTCTTATTTTTATTACGGAAGAAGCAATTGTTGAAATGAGGCCAACCCCACCCGCAAGTGAGATGTTGGATTGTGTCCAGTTCTAAATTGGATCCGGTGACATGGATTAGCTCTCCCTGTTTAACCTGAGCAGTGGGGAATCCTGCAGAGATCTCTCATCGTTCTATAACAGCTTTCTGGGTACCAACTGTGTAAGCTCTGTGGTCAATACATTTAATTATTGATATGATTAAATGTCAAGAGGAGAACTTCCGACAGCCTGTTTCAGTGATGGAGTGACGTTCTTTGCATCTGGACCACAACAGGCAGTTCATGTGCAAGTTGATCAAGAAAGAAAAGCAAGTGTTTCCCTTGAAGATGTTTCCCTTCTCATCCAGGAAGCTTCTTCAGTTCTGTTCTTCCAGAACTGAAGAAGCTTCTTGGATGAGAAGCAAAATGTCTTCAAGGAAAAACAAAAGTTGCCTTTTGTTTGGAAAAAAGCACCTTTGGGACCACCATAACTTGGATGACTGAGAATCTCCATAGAAACAAGCCCTTTCCCCTTTGACATATATTCTGCTTTAAGGACAAAATAGACTATCTAGGACAGAGGTCTTCAAACTTGGCCGCTTTAAGACTTGAGGACTTCAACTCCCAGAATTCTCCAGCCAGCAAAGCTGGGAGTTGAAGTCCACAAGTCCTAAAGCTGCCAAGTTTGAAGACCTCTGCTCTAGGAAGCGGGCTGGGTTTCATAATGTGGGAATGGCCAAACCCAGGTCAGAGGGAGGAACTAGTTTCACAAGAATAAGCTGGCTTGAGAGGCACCTCCTTGTAAAAATAATGGAAGATCTTCTGATGCTTTTAATTGTTTTATTGTGTAGACCAGTGATGGCTAACCTTTTCCGGACCGAGTACCCAAAGCAGGGGTGAAATGCTTCTGGTTCGGACCGGCTCGGGCGAGTAGGTAGCGATGGCAGCAGGCAGTTCGGAGAACCGCTAGCAAAAATCCCTGTCCCCGCCCCCCATGCCCAGCTTAGCCAGGCGATCATCAGAGGCTTTTTTTTCTTTTAAATGCCTCTGACGATCCAAATTCTGACGATCCCAGCTGAATTGCCTGATTGGCAGAGAGTTTTTTTAAACCATCAGGCAACTCAGCTGGGATCGTCAGAGCCTTTTGAAAGCATTTTTTTACATGGTTTTACATGTAAAAAAAAATGGTGTTAAAAGTTTTAAAAAAATTGGCCACGCCCACCCAGTCACATTAACTCCTCCCCACTAAGCCACACCCACAGAAGCGGTAGTAACAGATTTTAGATTTCACCACTGACCCAAAGCATGTGTGTGCGAACAAATGCACGCGTGCGTCCCCGAACCCCAAAAATGCAATGCATGCATGCCTCCTGCACCTGCACCCCACCCCCATGCATGTATATCCCCCCACATGCACCCCACCACCACATGCACGTGTGTCCCCCCCACGCCCCGCCCCCGTGCATGCAGGGCGGGGCGCCGACGACCAGCTAGCTAGCGGGAGGTGTGCGTGCATGCATGGCAGAGCTGAACTGGGGCGACGGCTCCCGCGCCCACAGAGAGGGCACTGCGTGTCACATGTGTCACCCATGCCATAGGTTCGCCATCACGTGTTAGTCAGTTTTTATGTTACAAACCCCTTCCACCTATATCTTGCCATTTGTTCTCCAATCTTTCCAAATTATTGAAATATAGTTTCCCTCCTGCTGCTTTGCTGTTAGTAAGCTTAAACTGATATCTCCCGTTCTATATTTTTACTCCGTCCCTGCATTCTGAGCAAGCGATTCGATTAATAAGTTTATAATATTCATTGAATGCTTCGAGCGTCTATTGAGGTAAATAGAGCGTTGCTAATAAACAGGATTGCTGATTGAATCTGAGTGCCTCCAGAGCACAATTATTAACCCCAAAAAAAACCCTTCAGGGATATCTTGGTCTATTGTTTGATGTATGTGTCTGCGAGTTAAATCAGATGGAGAAGCATCCAGAGGGGAAGGAAACACAGTTTGTTGATCTGTGTGACTCACAATACTCTACTAAAGTCAGTCGTAATTTCATTTCAGAATAGTACATGTCGGGAGTTTTGTTTTCAATTTAATGAACTTTCTCTCTTCTTCCTTCTCTCCTTTTTTTTTTTTTTTTTGCAGAACGGCTGAGGGGGGGAAACGATTGAAAACCTCTGCTCGAGATTCACGAGTGTTTCACATCGTATGAGAAAGAGACAACCTTACCAAAAAAAAAGGATATATTTTCTAAATTGGGATGCCAAGAAACATGGTGTCAGACTACTCAGGAATGGGATATGAAATTCCTTCGGAGGTCCAGTTTGGAAACTTGGAAAAAACACATCATCCGGAGAGTGGGAAAAATTGCCCGGATCAAAAACACTCAATTTTGGTAAGTGTCTGGAGAGAGAAGAATCTTTTAACTTTGATATTGTACGGCAGGGGTCCTCAAACTTTTTAAACAGGGGGCCAATTCACGGTCCCTCAGACTGTTGGGGGACCTGCTGGGTGGGCATGGCTAGGTGGTCATGTGACTGGGTGGGTGGGGCTAGGTGGTCATGTGACTGGGTGGGCGTAGCCAATTTAGCAGCCCATTAAACAATACACACAAATTAAACTTTAATTTGTTATGCTCCTAGGAGTAGAAAGCAGGTTAGTGAAGGGATGTGGCCAGGGGTGAAATGCGAATTTTTTCCCTACCGGGTCTGTGGGCGTGGCTTGGTGGGTGTGGCAGGGGAAGGATACTGCAAAATCTCCATTCCCACCCCACTCCAGGGGAAGGATACTGCAAAATCTTCATTCCCTCCCTTCCTGGGGGAAGGATATTGCAAAATCTCCATTCCCAGCCCACTCTGGGGCCAGCCAGAGGTGGTATTTGCCGGTTCTCCAGAGTACTCAACATTTCTGCTACCGGTTCTCCAGAACCTGTTAGAACCTGCTGGATTTCACCCCTGGATGTGGCTGCTTTGGGGGGGGGAGTGAGGGATTTCTGTTTGTGTGTGTGTGTGTGTGTGTGTGTGTCTCCCTCCCTCCCTCTCTCCCTCCCTCTCTCTCTTTCTGCTGCAGAGGCAAAAAATGGCCCTCGGGGCATCTGCGCATCCCATTTTTGGCCTCCTTGTCCTCCAGAAGGCAGGTGAGGGTTGACAGCAGAGGTGGGATTCAGCAGGTTCTGACCAGTTCTGCAGAAATTTTGAGTAGTTCGGGGAACCGGTAAATACCACCTCTGACTGGCCCTGTCCCCATCTATTGTTTGCCTCCTGAATCCCAGCGGATCGGGAGGAAATGGGGATTTTGCAGTAACCTTCCCCTGGAGTGGGGAGGGAATGGGGATTTTACAGTATCCTTCCCCTGCCACGCCCACCAAGCCACACCCACAGAACCAGTAGTAAAAAAATTTGAAACCCACCACTGGCTGACAAGTAGGTGGGGCAACGTGGGCGGGGCAGCCTCGTGGTCCCTTGTGGGCCGGATTAATGGCTTCAGCGGGCCGTATCCGGCTCGCGGGCCATAGTTTGAGGACCTCTGTTGTATGGTTTAGAATGTGTAGGTTTGGGTTGCAGTTCTTGGACAAAGGAATGACACTTTATGGGTAATTTATCTTGTTGGTGGCTTGTTTTGAATTTTTTTTAAATGATTTATTAGATTTCTATCCACCTTTAATGCTTTTTAAGTAGCTCAATGCAGCATACATACATTATACTTCTTCCTTCCCCTGTTTTCTCACGATAGCTACCCTGGGAGGTGAATTGGCTGAGAGAGAGTGACTGATCCAAAGTCAAGATCTCCCAGCCAGCTTTCATGGTTAAGGTGGGACTAAACTCACAGACCCACCCTGATTGGCCCAAAGAAGGCTTGGTGACTTGGGCCAATCACCAGGAGACAATAAATTCTGTTCCCACCTTAATCACGAAAGCTGGCTGGGAGATCTTGAGCCAATCACCAGGCCACTGGGAGTTCTAGTGCCACCTTAAGGCATGATAGCCAGCTGGGTGACTTTGGGCCAGTCCCTCTCCCACAGCCCGACCCACCTCACAGGGAGGTTGTTGTAGGGAAAGAAGGAGGAAGAAGGGGTATTCTGTATGTTTTCTGCCTTGAGTTATTTATAAAAACAATAAAGATGGGATATGAATGAATGAATGAATGAATGAATGAATGAATGAATGAATGAATGAATGAATGAATGAATGAATGAATGAATGAATGAATCTTCTCCCAATCTAATAGTCACCTGATCAGGTTTTCAGAACAATAGGAAAAGTGCTCCTTCTTGGGGGCAACAAGATAGCTCAAAAGAAGAGAGCACTCAATTTCCTGAAATACAGAAAGAGTCTGCAACAGCCCCAGAACCATATTTTCTCTCCCCCTTTCTCCCCTCCAAAAAAACTTTGAATGGATTCTCAAAGCCCTTCCAAATGTTGGCGCTGAACTGCAAATTCCTCATGGGTTACTACATGATCAAACCGTTGCAACATGAGGAATAATGCAAAAATAGCACAACCTGTCTCTAGCAAAGGTGAACCTGGCTGAAATATCTTTTTTTTTTAATTTGATTTATATGCCGCCCTTCTCCGGAGACTCAGGGCGGCTTACAGTGCGTTAAGCAATAGCCTTCATACTTTTGTATATTTATATTTTATACAAAGTCAGCTTATTGCCCCCAACAAACTGGGTCCTCAATTTACCCACCTTATAAAGGATGGAAGGCTGAGTTGACCTTGAGCCTGGCTGGGATTGAACTCGCAAGTAATTGCAGCAGCTGGATCTTAAATGCTGCCTTTGTAGGAGGCATTACTCCCCTACGCTACTCAGGCTCCTATAGATTTTGACGTAATGTGAGATTTCACAAGGCGAAAAGGGGATTTCTGCGAGAGGAATTCTGGACACACACAAGCCATCCTTGTGATGCAACGTAGGGAGGAGGTGGATTCCCAAGAGGGAGGGGCTGCATTCCAGAGGAGTAAGAGACAACAAAGCCCAGATATCATATGTGAGAGAAAGAGGGTGAAGACAACTCCTCCCTAATAGTCCCCAAAGTCTAGGTGATCCTCGGCTTATTACAACCACAACTGAGTCCAAAATTTCAGTTGCTAAGCAGGACAGTTGTTAAGTGAGTTTCCCCCACCCCCATTTTACCACTTTTCCTGCCACCGTTGTTAAGCGAATCCTTGCCGTCGTTAAGTTATTAACATGGCTGCTCAGTGAAATCTGGCTTCCCCATTGACTTTGCCTGTCAGAACTTTGGGCAAAAGGAGATCGCGTGACTCCACGACACCGCACCCGTCATAAATATGAGTCAGTTGCCAGACGTCTGAATTTGAATCGTGGGGGTGCTGCAGCAGTTGTAAGAGTGGAAAACGGTCATCAGTCCCTTTTTTCAGCTCTGTTTGTAATTTCAAACAGACCCAAAGGAACGGTTGTAAGTCAAGGACTACCTCGATGTAGATAATAAGCTGCTTCAGTTTGGCAAGAGTCTGTCTGTAGGTGTGAAATACTATAAAGACTTCAGCTTGGAAGAATCTCTATGTGTCATTCTTGGTTTGGGGGCCGGTAAGTCCCGGAGCGTTTGAGCAAAAACGTTTGACGTCAAAGCGGAGCTGATTCTCGCTCTGTGCATTTAATTATCAGCTTGGGCGCATCGTCGTGTCTGTTTCATCCTCAAGCGTGCGCCCAGAAGGGTGAGGATATCCCTTGGAGCTACACAAATTGCACCACTCTTAGATCATCCGGCTTCCTTCCTTACTCCGTGGTGCCTAATTTACTCTTCGGCTTTTGTTGTTTTTGGATGACTTCATTCATTGACATGAGGAGGGCTGGGTGATGCTTCAACCTGCCTCATAAGCATGTGAGATCTGAGCATCCAAGCTGGCTGTGGTTGCTTGGGGCTCTAGACAGACGGGGAGACCAAAAAGCAAGCACGTCACTTCGTCTGCCGTGCTACAGACTAGATTTCAAAGTTGGAACAGTCTGATCTGCAGCAGTCCAGTGTCCCCCCGCCCCACATCCCACTCTTGACCCGTAGCTATTTTCTCTAGATTATTTTTCTTCCACATTTTGTCTGGAGAGAGTGCAGTTGTTTGCCTTATTCATCTGGAAAACAGGTGGTTCTAGACTAAGGGTATTGTCCCCATTCCCCCGTAAAACAGGTGGTTCGAGGCAGGGCTGGGCTTCAAAAATTTTAGCAAGGGGTTCTCTGCCTGGTTGATGGGTGG
This sequence comes from Coluber constrictor foxii, assembly GCA_038048745.1. Classification (NCBI taxonomy): domain Eukaryota; kingdom Metazoa; phylum Chordata; class Lepidosauria; order Squamata; family Colubridae; genus Coluber; species Coluber constrictor. Next base: position 85,620,151 of record CM075964.1, on the reverse strand, counting down.
GCGTGGCCATGGTGGGCGTGGCCTAGTCAGCCTCCTGTACCACGGCCGGGCGGGGAGGCATTTTTGCCCTCCCCAGGCTCCAGAGGCTTTCCTGGAGCCTCGTGGAAGATGAAAACTCCATGAGGAGCTCTGGTGGCTCAGCAGACTAAAGCAGTGTTATTAACTGTTATTAACATTCAGCTGCCTGCAATTACTGCAAGTTCAAATCCCACCAGGCTCAAGGTTGACTCAGCCTTCCGTTGTTTCTAAGGTAGGTGAAATGAGGACCCAGTTTGTGGGGGCAATAAGCTGACTTTGTATAAAATATACAAAAGTATGAAGGCGATTGCTTAACGCATTGTAAGCCGCCCTGAGTCTCCGGAGAAGGGCGGCATGTAAATCAAGTTTTTTAAAAAAACGGCCTCCCCAAGCTCCGGAGGCCCTCTGGAGGCTGGAAACGGACCCATTTCTGGCTTTCCCAAACTTCCGGTAGGCCTATTTTTCACCCTCCCCAAGCCTCCATGCACACCCTGCACTTACCTGCATCCAAAATGAGCTGTGTGGTGATTCCTTGGAGGGGAGGGGTGGGCGGGGCCAGCCAGGAGTGGGATTTGGGGGTCTGTCAGAACTACACAGAATCTTAGCTAGAGGTTCTCCCAAACCTCTGCGAACCCCCAGCAGCCCATCTCTGGTTGTAGACTGTGAGCATTATTAGCTTCCTTCTGTAAAACAAGTGTGCTTTAGACTGCCCCTTGCATCTCATAAGCAGATGTGGCTCTAGACCAGTGATGGCTGACCTTTTTGCCATTGCGTGCCAAACGTGGGGGGATCACGGGGATGTCGTGCATGCGCATAACCCCTCGTGTTCCGCCCGCATTTGGCACGCGATGGGACGATGGGCCTGGTAGGCCCGTTTTTTCGGCCTCCCTAGTCTCCAGAGGCTTTCTAGGAGCCTGGGGAGGTCGAAAATGGCCTTCCCCACTTCCCCGGAAGCCCTCCAGAGGCCAGGAACAGCCCGTTTCCTGACTTCCAGTGGCCCGGAAGGCCCAAAAATCAGCTGGACGGCGTGCACATGTGTGCTGGAGCTCAGCTAGGGCAACACTTGTGTCCCCACAGATATGGCTCCATGTGCCACCTGTGGCACGCGTGCCATAGGTTCGCCATCACGGCTCTAGATAGTCCATTCCTATCCCCTCATCCAAAATAGGGATGGTTCTATTATTTATTGTTTTATTGGTTCGATTTTATATGCCGCCCTTCTCTGGAGACTCAGGGCGGCTTACAATGTGTTAAGCAATAGCTTTCATACTTCTGTATATACCTGCTTAGTAGGGCTTTCGGCCTTCCCTGAGCGGTGCTCTTTTTTATACAAAGTCAGCTTATTGCCCCCACAATCCAGGTCCTCATTTTATCTACCTCGGAAGGATGGAAGGCTGAGTCAACCTTGAGCCTGGTGAGATTCGAACTTGCAGTAATTGCAGGCAGCTGGCAACTAAGTGCTATTTAACAGCGCTTTAGTCCGCTGCTCTACCAAGGCTCTTTAGTGGAGCAAGAACTCAGGAGTTCTAGGCTGAGGATGAGGTCCCCGTTCCTCTATAAAACCGGTGGCTCTAGGCTGTGAACATCATCTGCATTCTTCTGTAAAACAAGTGTCATTTAGACTTTTGTCTTTCTATCTTATAAACAGGTGTGGTTCTGGCCAATCCGTTCCTGCCCTCTCATCCAAAATAGGGGGCGGTTCTAGATTGAGGATAAGGTCCCCATTTGTCTATAAAATGGGTGGTTCTGGGTTGTGGGCATTATCTGCATTCTTCAAATAAACAGATGTCGTTTAGATTGTATAGATCTACCCCTTCATCCAAAATAGGAGTGGGCCTGGGCTGCCACTCTCAAAATTGGGTCTGTGATGGCAAACCTATGGCAAGGGTGCCACATGGGGCACGCGGAACCATATTGGTGGGCACGCGAGCTGAGCTCCGATGTGCATGCATGCGCTGGCCAGCTGATTTTCAGGCCTTCTGGTTCCACCAGAAGTCGGGAAACACGCTGTTTCTGGCCTCTGGAGGGTCTCCGGGCCAGGGGGTGGGGTGAGGAAGGCCCGGTTTTTGCTCTCCCCAGGCTCCAGAGACTTTCTAGGAGCCTGGGAAGGGTGAAAATGGCTTTCCCCACCCCCACCCCGGAGGCTCTCCAGAGGCCAGAAACGGCCTGTTTCCTGACTTCTGGTGGGACCAGAAGGCCTGTTTTTCGCTCTCCCCAGGCTCCAGAGCCTTTCTAGGAGCCTGGGAAGGGTGAAAATGGCTTTCCCCACCCCCACCCTGGAGGCTCTCCAGAGGCCAGAAACGGCCTGTTTTCTGACTTCTGGTGGGACCAGAAGGCCTGTTTTTCGCTCCCCCCAGGCTCCAGAGCCTTTCTAGGAGCCCGGGGAGGGTGAAAATTGCCTTCCCCACCCCTCCAGAGGCCAGAAACAGCTTGTTTCCTGACTTCTGGTTCCATCGGAAATCCGGTGGCCCACCGTACCACCGCGTGCCAAAAGCGGGGGGAGTGCAGAGGGATTGCACGCACATGCACAGGGGGCGGGACACATAGAATTATGGGTGTGGGCACACATGCACACGACACCCCCCCCCGCTCCCCCCGCTTTTGGCACTCAATGGCAAAAAGGTTAGCCATCCCTGTCCTAGGTCTTCAACATCCTTATCCTTCTGCAAAACATTGGCCTCTTCTTCTTGAAGTCTTCTTAAAACTGCCTTTAAGCCTTTGCTTGGGACGTGTTGGTTATTTCTTGGGTGCTTTGGCTCAAATCGCTCCTGCCAAACCAAAGCGGTCTCCTGCCAAGACGAAAAAGCTGGTTCATCCAGTCTTGTAATTCTATAATTAAGTTGCTCGTTTGGATGTCGTGCTTGGATAAATTGTGTGAAGGGCTTTATTTGTATGAGTTTTAAGGCAGGGCGGAAACAATATAATTGTGTGCAGCACTTAGCAAGTTGCTGTGGAGTACTGTTTCAGCAGCAATGAAGCGATTCCCGGTGATAAATTGTCCCAGTAATTTGACTGAGACAGGTGAGTGAAGTTGCCTTCTCCCCTCCCATCTCAAAAATAAATAAATAAAATAAAATTACAGTACAAATTCAAATGTATTGCAGTTTCCTTTCCAGTAGCAGCCAATGGAATATCTCTACTATGAGGTCAAATCAACCTTTCCCAGTTTGGACACCTTCCCAATATGTGATCTTCTGATTTCAAAATGTTTAGAATGGCCATGATGGAGGGAGAATTTCTGGAAATTGAAGGTTTTTGGAGAATAGCTACTTTGGGGAGAAAATGAGAATGGGCTAATAGACTAGTGGAAAAAAAACTTGCAGCATGCATGAGAAAACTAGCAGGAGATCATTATTTAAGTTACGTCAAGACACGTTCAACAAAATCAGGCCAGAGGCTTCCTTAATCGATCTTTCTAGTCACACAATCACTAAGCAAATCCTCCTGAGAAGCCCAGAAAGTGTGATGGAATGTAGTCTGGATTCCCAAGAGGGAGGGGCTGCATGCCAGAGTGCTGTGGCCTGGCAGCGGAGTTGGCAGCAGATTCGGACAGTGAGGAGGTTGGGGAGGAACATGGGCCAGTCCTGGAGTCTGGGGAAGGCTCTGATGAGGGCTCTGCATCAGAGGCAGAGAGAGGGCCAGGGCCGTATACCAGTTATCAGCTGCCTTCGGAGTCGGCCATCAGTGGGGCAGATGAACGGCTGGAGCCTGTTCCCAGTGTGCGCATGTGCAGAGTTGCCGGACGAAGGAAACAGCTAAAGAACAAGGTTCGACTGGGGAGTAAGGCCACAGGTGGACAATGAATGGCCCCTCCCAGAGGGAATAAAAGAGGAGCGAAAGGGGAGTTTGCAGGAGAAAATTAGTTCGCTTAATTGGTTCGTGACTCTCCATGACTCCTTGCCAAGTTTTGAAGATATCGGCCTGGCAGCTCCCCAAGCCAGATAAGATCTGTGACTGTAAATTCACCCTTGAAAAACTTTGCTGGATGTGAATGAGAAGAATTCACAGTAACTTAATAGAAAGAGGCTTTTGTCGGGACAAGGAGTCTGCTTCGTGGTTTGGGGAAGCCTAAGTCAGAACACAAAGGAGGAAGGGACAACTCAGTTCAGATAGTTTGTGGTGAGAGAACGAGGGTGAAGAGAGCTCCTCCCAAGTAGTTCCCAGAGTATATGCTTTAATTTGGCAAGATTGTGTCTGTGGGTGAGGAACAATAAGGAGCCTGTGTAGCGTAGAGGGCTAATGCCTCCTACTAAAGGCAGCAATTAACACCAGCTGCCTGTAATTTCTCTGAGTTCAATCCCAGGCAGGCTCAAGGTCGACTCAGCCTTCCATCCTTTCTAAGGTGGGTAAATTGAGGACCCAGTTTGTGGGGGCAATAAGCTGACTTTGTATAAATATACAAAAGTATGAAGGCTATTGCTTAACGCATTGTAAGCCACCCTGAGTCTCCGGAGAAAGGCGGCATATAAATCAAATTTAAAAAAATAAATAAATAAATAAAGCTTGGAAGAATCACAATATGTCTTCCTGGGTTTATGGAGCCAGACCCTAAGAGAAATGAACACCACTAGCATTTCCTCATTCCTTTAATTCCATTTCACTTGATTTCACTTTGCATAACACACTACATTCAAGAACAAAACCCAGTTAATGGTTTAATATGATGACAATGTACAAAGATCACAGGTGGCTTCCATAAGAAGTCGAATCATCAAAGAACCTGCCTTTCTTTTAGCCTAGTCTGGCTTGTGTGGAAATCCAACGGTGTTGAGAATTATCAAGTTGACATTGGTACTACTACCGCCTCGAGGGGTTTACCTTCCATGAAATTTGTCTGCTCCCTTTTTAAAGTCATCCAAGAGCCTTGGTGGCGCAGCAGATTGAAGTGGTGCTAAGTGACACCAGCTGCCTTGCAATTACTGCAAGTTCGAATCTCACCAGGCTCAAGGTTGACTCAGCCTTCCATCCTTCCGAGGTCGGTAAAATGAGGACCCGGATTGTGGGGGCAATAAGCTGACTGTATAAAAAAAAAGAACACCGCTTTGGGGGGCTCAAAAGCCCTACTAAGCAGGTATATACAAAAGTATGAAGGCTATTGCTTAACGCATTGTAAGCCACCCTGAGTCTCCGGAGAAGGGGGCATATAAATCGAACCAATAAATCGAACCAATAAGAAGATGAGCACATTGCGATCTCTAAGGATTAAATCTGCATGGTGTGAAGAATCTACCTACTGTATATATAGTTTTCTCCTTGTGTAATATAGCCTACGGGTGCTTAACATTTGCATGTATTTCTGTTCTCATCCTGGCCATTTTATTTTATTATTCTGGTAATCTTTGATTTCTGTTTTTTTGGTTGCTTTCCTTAATAATGCTTTGAAAATCATTGGAAAAGTATACCTTCTCATCTATAAAGTTCATTGGAAAAATATACAGGGGGTCCTTGACTTACGATTACAATTGAGCCCAAAATTTCTGTTGCGAAGTGAAACATGTGTTCGGTGAATGTTGCCCTATTTTACCATTCTTTCTTGCCACGGTTTGTTTAAAGTGAATCAGTGCAGTTCTTAATTCGGTAACACACTTTTGTTAAGTGAATCTGGTTTCCCCATTGACTTCGCTGGTCAGAAGGTTTGCGGTCACAGGGGATCACATGACCCAGAGACACTGCAACCGTCATACATACGAACCAATTGGCAAGCATTCAAATTCTGATCATGTGACATGAGGATGCTGCAGTGGTCGTAAAGATGAAAAACAGGCATCAATCACCTTTTTTCCAGTGTTGTTCAGAGATGGTATTCAGACGGTTCGGATCAGTTCACCCGAACAGGTAGCGGAAATCGTAGGTGGGCCCACCCACCCGCCCCGGCTCTATGCCATCCTATTTAGGCACATTTTTGATGCCGGGTGCATAAAGCACATGCGTGGAAGGCTGGGTCCATGCACAGAAGGCAGGTGCATGAGTGAACCAGGCGTGTGCGCCGGGGGTGGGTTCTACTTACCCTTACTACTGGTTCACATTGCGCCTGCATGCTCTTCTGCACATGCGCAGATCACCTATGATGACGTCCGGGTTAGTGGACGGAGCCTCCCGCCGGTATTACTATCAGTTTTTGTGAACCAGTCCGAACCAAGGGCAACCCACCACTGGTGCGCGCACATGGCGAACCAGTAGTAATATAATGTGAAGCCCACTGCTGGTGCTGTTGTAACTTTGAAAGGTCACTAAATGAACTGTTTAGAAGTCGAGGACACTCTGTACCTTCTCGTATACAAAAACCTGAGTTTGCCTTTGTGGTTAAATCTTAGGATGAAGATGAACGGCTGAAAGATCTAACTCACGAAGAAAAGGATGTCCTACTGTTTTTCGAAGAAACTATTGATTCTTTGGATGATGACGTGGAGGAAGAAGGTTTGCATGACAGTGGGGTCTTCTGCAATTCTCCAAAGCTGGTGGAAGAAAACACACCTGACCATCCAGGGTCTGAAGAGCTCGTAGAATTGGTCCCATCAGCACCAGACAACAGCACAGAACCAGGTAAAGTGAAATTATTTGCGCAGGTGTGAATTTGTGTTCTGGGAACTAAAGAGGTTGTCTTCCAAGGACTAAGATTGTTCAGTTGGAGGGGTCCTGGGATATTTTGGAACTTGGCTGTTTTCTTGCAGACTTTCATTACTCAAACTAGGTAACATCCAGTGGTGGGATTCAGCCGGTTCAGGCTGGTTCAGGCTGGTTCAGGAGAACCGGTAGTTAAATTGCTGCCTGGCGCCACCTCATTTTGTCTCCACGCGCCCCATTTAGCCTTCCGGTAAGTGCAGAGAGGCCTACTAGGGCCAAAATGGGGTGCAGGGAGGTGTGGCGCGGCCTACAGAGCAGCAACGGCTCTTGGGCTCTTTGTAGGAAAGCAACATTTGTTTCTTGTTGGTATCTCTTGTTCCTGAACTTTGTGGGGCTTTGCCAAGAAAAGCCATTGGCAGGGTACCAAAGAAGACGAAGGTTGGTGATAAGGCCAAAGGACTTTTTCTGAAGGACTTGTTTTGGAATTAATTTGGACTAAGCTGAGAAGGAAGTAATTCTCAGCTGTTCTAATAAAATATGTTTCTTTAGGACTGATTGTGTCTGGTAATAACTACTTGAGCCTATGTTGCAACACTAATAGGTTCTTTTCTTTTTCTTCCTAGCATCGGAGGAAACTTGGGAGACGGATGAGCCAAAGCTGGAGGAAGTTGAACCCTCAGAGGAAGATGTCCATATTAATCCAGCTTCTCTTCAGCCAACGCCGCCACCACCACCCCTGTTGCCGGTCTGTGAGACATATCCTATTCGGCCTGCTGTGCTGCATCCGAAGCTTCTTCACTCCATCCCCACACCACTTCTGATTGCTGAGAAATTGTCTGAGCAGAAGGCAGAAGGCAGTTCTTCCTCGCTTCCCTCTCAAAAGGAAAGGAACAACAAGAGGAGGACCCTCTCCAGTTCCTCCACCCTGTGCAGTTGGGAGCAGGTCAAGACTTGTGCCCCACCTCCAACTGCTCCCAAACCCCAAAGGTTCCCGAGCAACATCAGCTTCACCAACACCAGCGAGCGGGAATTCAGCAAAATCATCTCCAAGGCAGCCGTCAATGTTCAAGAGCGCAAGGCTCAAGTGTTGGCCAACGTCAACGCTTCCGCCTTGCTAATGAATGAGTTGGAAGAGAGACTGCAGAAGCGTGGGTTTCTGGGTCCCAGCCAAAGCTTGCCTTTACGAGATTTACCTTCGGAGTCCACGGGCGACGAACCCTTGAGTAGTTTAAGTCTGGTTGAGAAAACTCTTGCTCGGGCCCACCTCATCCACCCTCTCCACGTCCTTTCTGTAAAGGACAAGAGGCCCGAACAAGGATGCGGCGCACCAAATGGCTATCAAAACATCCATGAACTCATGAAAAGGGATCCCAATTTGTTACCCACCCTGAACAAAACAATGTCTGTCAAGATAGACGCTGATCTTGTGGATGGCAAGTCTGCCTGCCCAAGTATTTCTGGACAACCCCAACAAGACTTCATCCTTGACATGCAGAGAAAGTTGAGCTCATTACCCAAATCTGCAGGACTCCAATCCAAAGGTGTCACGGTACAGTTTTCCGGCCGTGGATCAACAGAAGAAGCCCGGAGGGAGGCTCTACGAAAACTGGGACTTCTGAAAGAATAACGGCGTGAGAGGAACATCTAAAGAACATTATGTGCCCGAAGACAGATTCCAATGAAATCCATTCTATTTATCATGCAGGCTAAGGAAATATTAAGTATTTGGAACTCCACTGTTCTCTGTTTGGGATGGATGTCCTTGACGTGAACTCACCGTGCTTATTGAAGTCTTCAAAGGCAGTTCATAAAAGCCCGTGTGAAAGTGAGAGCGTCAAGCTAAATGAAGGTCAATGGGCAGTCTGTGTGTAAGCCATGTGTAGGCGTCACTGGTCACGTATGTCAGAATCCCTTGGATAAAATCTAGAAGATCCCAAGAGGACTATTAAGGAATTCTGTAAGGATCAATGTATATATCCCCACATATCGGACAGTTCAAATTTGTAATAAACCCGCTATCTCCTATTGTCACAAGTATTTAAAACCGCACGCAGACTACAGATCATTGTTTTTTGCAGAATAGCTGGCGAGACTGTAGCAAACTTTTTCTGCTTGGTTGATAGCTTGAAAAATCTCGGGCCTGCTGGATTTGACAAAAGGCCGCATTGCATCCAGTGTTCTGTTTCCTGTAGCATCCCGGTCCCTGTGCTGCTGAAAATCAGTTGTGTAAAAATGATGGGGGACCCCAATATGTCACAATTTCTGGGTTGCGATCTTGGGCGCCCCAGTTTTCTGACCTCTTAGCAGTAGTGAAATCCATTTTTTTTTTACTACCGGTTCTGAGGGCGTGGCTTGGTGGGCATGGTGTGGCTTGGTAGGCGTGGCTTGGTGGACATGGCAGGGGAAGGATACTGCAAAATCCCCATTCTCTCCCAACTCCTGGAGGAAGGATATTGCAAAAATCTCTATTCCCCACCGCACTCTGGGGCCAGCCAGAGGTGGTATTCTCTGAACTACTCAAAATTTCCAATATTGGCTCTCTAACCTGCTCAAAATTTCCACTCCCCGGGCTCTGGAGATTTTCCTCGAGCCTCTGGGAGGGGAAACACTGCCTCCCCAGGCTCCGGAGGCCCTCTGGAGGCCAGAAATGGGCCCATTTCCGGCCTTCCCAAACTTCCGGTAGGCCCATTTTTCACCCTCCCTGAGCTTCTGCGCACACTTTGCACTTACCTGCATCCAAAATGTCCACTACCGGTTCTCCAAAGTGCTCAAAATTTCCGCTACCGGTTCTCCAGAACCTGTCAGAACCTGCTGGATTTCACCCCTGTCTCCTAGGCTTCAAGTTGAAGCATATGATGGCCTGCTTATTCCTCTACCACATCTAATGCAGGATACACTTACCTGTATTAAGGTAGCATAGCCCAACCTGAGCACTTTCCAGATGTACCTGGAGTTGAAGTCCACACATCTGGAGGTTGTCCACATGTAGGCTCACATAAGCTCTTAGAACTAGGTACACAGTTGTACATGGGGCCTACCAAAGAGCGAAGGAACCAGTGAAGTAAATAGGACAGTTCATTTAGTGACTGAAGTTCACTAAAGCCCAAAATTCCTGATGTTGAGTCCAATGTTTGTTAAGTGAGTTTTGCCCTATTTTATGACCTTCTCTGCCCCAGTTGTTAAGTGAGTCACCACAGTTGATAAGTTAAAAACCCAGTTGTTAAGCGCATCTTGATTTCCCATTGGCTTTGTCAAAAGATCACAAAGGGTGTTTACAGGACCAGGGAACTCTGCCGCCATCCTAAAGCCTCTTGCTCACATGATCATAGGGAGATGAGACAAAGGTCTTGGCGATGTTTCGACGAAGTCTCATTCGTCATCTTCAGGCTGGTGTTCTCGGCTTCGTGCTTCCAGGAGCACGAAACCGAGAACACCAGCCTGAAGATGACGAATGAGACTTCGTCGAAACGTCACCAAGATACTTCCAATTTTACGTGGGAGAAGACCCGAATAACCGAAGACCTACATACAAACACCCGCGAAAACCTCAGAAAAATATATATTTATATATATAAATAGCTACTCTAAGACTGGCTCACAGTTGCGTTCTTCTCATCCCGAGGCAACCTTGAAATGGTGTCTTGGAGTAGCACCTTCACTATGTAACTTTAATTTACCCCCCGAAGCACTTCCCCTCCCGCTTCCCTCTCTGTCTGTCACACACACAAATATGCAGGGGTGGGACTGAAAAATTTCAGCAACTAGTTCACTGCCCAGTTGCTGAGTGAACGTGGCCATAGGGGCATGGCCTCAGTCTCCTGCAGGGCGGGTGGGTGTTTTTGCCCTCCCCAGGCTCTGGAGGCTTTCCTTGAGCCTCCAGGAGGATGAAAACAGCCTCCCTAGGGCACCAGAGGCCCTCTGGAGGCCGGAAATGGGCTCATTTCTGGACTTGCGATTCTTCCGGTAGGCCCGTTTTTCGCCCTCCCCGAGCCTCCGTGCACGCCCTGCACTTACCTGGCATCCAAAACAGGCTGCGTGGAGACTCCTAGGAGAGGCGTGGACAGGTGGGCGGGATCACCCAGTCCTTGGAACAACCGGTTCGGCAAAACAGATTAAAATTAATATCCATTTCTCCCGAACTGATCCGAACCGGCTGAATCCCACCCCTGCACACACGGGTTCATGGCAGATGTGAGATGGCAGTTCTGACATTATGGATCTTGGGAATGCGGTTACAGCTCTCTTACTCCAGTGAGTAGCCCTGGAAGGTAGGAAGCCTAGAAATTACCCTGCGTGATAAGAAACAGAGCCCTTTCTGGGACCCGATGCCCTCCTTACTTGTCGGATCCTTTCAGCTAAGGCAGAGGTCAGCAACCTGCTGCTCTGGAGCCACATGTGGCTCTTTCACCCCTCTGCTGAGGGTCCCTGGCACTCAAAATATGTGTCACAATCACGAATGTGCGACACCTGCTGGGACACGATTTATTGAGCTTTTCAACCCCTGGTAGGCCAACCATGGATAAATCCAAGAAAAGAAAAGTTTCAGAAGAAAAGAGAACATTGAATTCAACTACAAAGGCTAGTTTTGTGGCCGCTGAAGAGATAGTCAGGCACAGGAAGGGTTTTGTGGCTCCTGGTGTTTTCTTTTAGGTGGGAAAAGGTTCCAAATGGCTCTTTGAGTGTTTAAGGTTGCAGATCCCTGAGCTAAGGTTTATTGTAGCAACAATGCTGTGAATTCTCATTTCATCTCAAGCCCAAGTCGGCGTGGTATGACGACAGCCTGCAAATCCAGAGTAAGCTAGTCATGTTGACCTCATACTGAAGCAATAGCATCGCCTGTGATTTCAATAAAATAAATATCCTTCTGTTGCCAGAACCGTCTCGTGATAATTTTTGTGGGGATGCTTGGAAAATTGCCTTTATGAAATTTCTCCCAGGGTTGCATCAGCCTTGCGAGATAATTCAGAACAAGAAGGCACATCCAAAAGGACTCACTGTATTGTTAGGTTACATTACACTTGACGGCTGTGGCCAGGGGGACTTTTTATCAGGTTCACCTGATTTACCAGTTGCGTCCCTTTCTGGATCGGGACTCGTTCAGTATGGTCACTCATTCTCTCGTTACATCCTACCTGGACTACTGCAATGCTCTCTACATGGGGCTCCCCTTGAGGAGCACCCGGAGGCTCCAGCTGATCCAGAATGTGGCCGCACGGGTGGTTATGGGAGCGACGTGACGCTCCCATGTGACTCCCCTCCTGCGCGCGCTGCACTGGCTCCCGGTGGTCTTCCGGGTGCGCTTCAAGGTTTTGGTTACCACCTTTAGAGCGTTCCATGGCATGGGGCTGGGGTATTTACGAGACCACCTTCTGCCACCAATAACCTCTTACCGACCAGTACGCTCCCATAGAGAGGGGCTTCTCAGGGTGCCGTCGGCCAAACAGTGTCGACTGGCGGCCCCCAGGGGGAGAGCCTTCTCTGTGGGGGCACCCACCATCTGGAACAAGCTCCTCCCAGAGATACGGAGGATCCCGGATCTGCGCACTTTTCGTCGTGCTCTTAAAACGTTTTTGTTCCAGCAGGCTGGCCTGGCTTAACGCTCCCTTTTAAATTTTTAATTTTTAAATTGTTTTAAGCTGTTTTATAAATTGGGTGTTTTTAAATTTGTTCTTGGCCAAAACGTTTAATATTTTTAATGGGTTTTTTAATGTTTGTATTGTCTGTATTTTATCTTGGCTGTTCACCGCCCTGAGTCCTTCGGGAGTAGGGCGGTATATAAATTCGATTAAACTAAACTAAACTAAACTAAACTAAACTAAACTAAACTAAACTAAACTAAACTAAACTAAACTAAACTAAACTAAACTAAACTAAACATTAACAGAAGAGTATATCTCTTCCCCACTCCTTTGCCTATACAGGTAGTCCTCATCTTATGACCACAATGGAGCCCACCACTTCCATCGTTAAGCGAGACATTTCATAAGCGAGCTTTGCCCCATTTTTATGACCTTTCTTGTTAAAACGTTTAAACACTGCACGTGTTTAAATTAGTAACACGGTTGTTAAGCGAATCTGGATTCTTCCATTGACTTTGCTTGTCAGAAGGTCACCAAAATATGGCCCTGGAACACCGCAACTGTCCTAAATATGAGTCACGTGCCCAGCGTTTTAATTTTGATCACGTGACCGCGAGGATGCTGAAATGGATGTGTGAAAAACGGTCACAATAAGTCACGTTTTTCAGGGCCGTTGTAACTCGGGACAGCCACTAAATGGTTTTTTTAAAAAATTTTATTTTAGAAGATTTATGAACTGTTGCAAGCCAAGGCCTACCTATACAATATCTGAGATGTTTGCCATGTTCTCTCATTCCTTTTGTGGACCCAACTGCCCTTTGTCTGACCAATTCCCAAAAGTGCTTTTCCAGAAAGCAACTAGACTTCCTTGGGTTTTTTTTTTTCCTTGAAAACATTTCGTTTCTCATCCAAGAAGCTGAAGAAGAATAAAAAGTGAAATGTTTCCAAGAAAGTCCAGTGGCCTTTTGAAAAAGCAACTTTGGGACAATCGTGACCTGGGTGGATTGAGAATCTCCGTAGACCTTTTCCTGATCAAGGTCACTCTCACAAAGGTCAAATATCAAATGATCTAAGTGCCAAAGCCCACTGTAACACCATCGCCAAAAAGGCATTAAGGGCTGTAAACCTAATCTTGCGTAGCTTCTTCTCCGGTAATATTACTCTACTAACCAGAGCATACAAAACATTTGCTAGACCAATTCTTGAATACAGCTCGTCTGCCTGGAATCCAAATTGTATAACGGACATTAATACAATTGAGAGAGTCCAGAGGTATTTCACGAGAAGAGTCCTCCACTCCTCTGCTCGTAACAAAATACCCTATGCCACCAGACTTGAAATTCTGGGTTTAGAAAATTTAGAACTATACCATCTTCGGTCTGACCGAAGCGTAGCTCATAAAATCATCTGCTACAATGTCCTACCTGTCAAGGACTACTTCAGCTTCAACCACAACAATACACGAGCACACAATAGACACAAACTTAAAGTAAACTGCTCCAGACTCGATTGCAGAAAATATGACTTCAGGAACAGAGTTGTTAATGCCTGGAATGCACTACCTGTCTCTGTGGTTTCATCCCAAAACCCCCAAAACTTAAAACGATCTACTGTTGACCTCACCCCATTTCTAAGAGGTCTGCAAGGAGTGTGCCTAAGAGCACCAGCATGCCTACCGTCCCTGTCCTAATGTTCCCTTTAATTGTATTCATTTTGTGTATTCAATTTATGCTGATACATATATATATATATATATATTTGCTCCTGGAAGCACGAAGCCGAGAACACCAGCCTGAAGATGACGAATGAGACTTCGTCGAAACGTCGCCAAGATACTTCCAATTCTATGCGGGAGAAGACCCGAATAACCAAAGACCTACATATATATATATATATATATATATATATATATATATATATATATATATATAATCTATAATCTAATATGTAAACAAATTTTTTTAAAAAACGTTAAATTCCATGCTACAAAGAATGGGACTGAAATGAAAACTAGGGAAAACCAGGGTGGGAAAGCTGGAAGAATTCTAAAAAAATAAAAATAAATAAAGATTGGATCATTTTGAGTGACGCAGATACTTGGGTGACCAGTTCCTGTGTTTGCAGAGTTAAGAGGCCTTTTTAAAATATTTCTCAAAATATTTCATTCTTCTAGGAGAGGGGTGGGTGCTGACTTTCTACACTATCAATATTAACATTCACACTTTTAAACAAAGGAGAATTAACTTGGTGAAAGATTGGGCATCGAGTCACTTCCATTTCAGCCCAAAGGAAATTAGATTATATTTAAAGCTTTCATGAGGAAACGTTTAACAACAACATGGTCTTAATTTCTGGCAGAGAATGTTAGACTGGAGATTGAAAATTGAGCCACCGACATAATCCTTCCGCTTGACTGTTCCTTAAACTCATTAAATTCAAGAACATTTCCCATCTCCTAAGTAGGATTTGTCTGTGCAGCATTATTTGTTCGTTCATCTGAGCTGAATTTGTCCAGAAAGGCAGAGCTAGGAGAAGATGGGGCTTCTGGTACCGATGGCTTCCCATTTTTGTGCTGGCCTAAATGTTCCAGCTGTGACTTCAGTAACAGCTTGGGAGGGGGGACATGTGTTTTCTCACAGCCTTTGGGAAATTTGGTGGGGATCCTGGTGTCAATCAGACTCCCCAAATTGCCCTCAGCAACACGTTTGGCTGATTATCCCACTCCAATCCAGCAGAATTTCAGATTCCAGTTTATTCAGCAATGCTGGAAAAATAAGAAAATCCACAATCTTTCAAGATTTCCTTCCTTCCTTCCTTCCTTCCTTCCTTCCTTCCTTCCTTCCTTCTTTCCTTCTTTCCTTCCTTCCTTCCTTCCTTCCTTCCTTCCTTCCTGTTTTTTTCTCTTTTCTTTTCTCTTCCGATATTTATTTTTATAAATAACTCAAGGCAACAAACACACAAGATAATTCTTCCTCCTATTTTCCCCACAACAACAACGATCCTGTAAGATGACTGGCCCAAAGTCACCCAGCCAGCTTTCATACCTAAGGCAGGACTAGAACTCACCATCTCCTGATGATTGGTCCAATGTCACCCAGCCTAATGCAAGACTAGAATTCACCATCTCCTGGTGATTGGTTCAATGGCACCCAGCCAGTTTTCATGCCTAAGGCAAGACTAGAACTCACCATCTCCTGATGATTGGTCCAATGTCACCCAGCCAATTTTCATACCTAAGTGAAATTTTTAGCATGATGAACCTGAATTGTGCAGACCTCTTCTCATAATTGACTTTGAGGGGGCACACTGGTCAAGAAAGTAATTGGAAACATTTTTGATGGTCTTGAAAAAGAGCATAAGACTGCATAAGAAATGCCTGACAGCACTGAGACACAGTGCCATCTAGTGACTTAACCATGGAATGACATTATCCATGTAGCCACATGTTACAACCAGATGGAATGTCCCATGCAAAGGGAGGAAGTTTGTGTAAGAACTTACAGAGGAATTAACTAAAAACAAAACTAAGTCATTTATCCTGTGCATTTTAGACACATGTGTTCAGGGGCTGCTCATCTTTATAATCCTTCTAGGATTTAGGAGAAAGGAACCTAAAAATATGAGGTCATTTAAGGTTACGGTGCAGATTTACGAAAGATGAGTTTTGAACGGCTCATCCTGTACTGCAAAAGAGCTGGCTTTTCATTTTGGAAACCGAGCACTGCCTATGAGATAGCAAAATGCCATTGTATTCCCCCACCTACCCCCACAAGAGAGAAACTGAAGAAATCAAAAGACGTTATGAATGGGGAATCTGTTTTGGCAATCACGTATGTCAGAAAAGAAAGAACAATTCTACAGTTATTCCCCATGAGCGAGCTGCTCCTACCTTCCGGCCTCAAATCCTTCTCCTGGCAGTCGATGGTCGCTGATAGATTGAATCATATCAAAGCATTCCTTCTTCTTGATTTGGGGCTGAGACACAAAGGAGCCGTGTTCCTTCTCCCAAGTGACAAAAATGTGGCTGTGCAAGTTACTAAATCATTTCCCTGACATTGTTCGTATTGTTTGGTGAAGACTAGTAGGTTAGCAAAGCAAATCCTTCCAGGACAGTTTTATCCTGAGCTATAGGTAGCCCTAGACTCAGGGGTTCGCTACTGGGGGTTCGCGGGGTTTCGGGAGAACCTCTAGGTAAGATTCTGTGCAGTTCAGGGAACCCCCAAATCCCACTCCTCTCTGGCCCCGCCCTGTCCATCCCGCCCCTTCCCTCCCAGGAGTTCCCAAACAGCCTGTTTTGGATGCAGGATGCGTGTGTGGAGGCTCGGGGAGGGTGAAAAACCGGCCTACCAGAAGTATGGAAACCAGCCCATTTCCAGGGCCTTTGAAGCCCAGGGAGGCCATTTTCACCCTTCCGGAGGCTTAAGAAAAGCCTCCAGAGCCCGGGGAGGGCAAACATACCCCCCACACACTGTGGTGCAGAAGGCCAACTAGGCCACACCCACCCAGCAACCGGGCAGAGAACTCCTTGCTAAAGTTTTTGAAGCCCACACCTCCCTAGACTTAAAACCATTCGTTTAGCAACCGTTCAAAGCTGGTGAATTCTGGGAGTTGAAGTCCAGACGTCTTAAAGCTGCCAAGTTTGAAGACCTCTGCCTTAAGCGTTCATCATATAGTTGGTCCAGAATGCGGCCGCGCGGGTGGTTATGGGAGTGACGTGGCGCTCCCATGTGATGCCCCTCCTGCGCGAGCTGCACTGGCTGCCGGTGGTCTTCCGGGCGTGTTTCAAGGTTTTGGTTACCACCTTTAGAGCGCTCCATGGCTTAAGACCGGGGTATCTACAGGACCGCCTTCTGCCACCAGTAGCCTCCCATTGACCAGTATGCTCCCACAGAGAGGGGCTCCTCAGGGTGCCGTCGGTCAAACAGTGTCAACTGGCAGCCCCCGGGGGGAGAGTCTTCTCTGTGGGGGCACCTGCCATCTGGAACGAGCTCCTCCCGGAGATACGGAAGATCCCGGATCTGCCGGGATCCTCCGTAACTGCCGTGCCCTCAAAACATTCCTATTCCAGCAGGCTGGCCTGGCCTAACTTCTCTTTTATATTGCTTTTAAATTTTAAATTTGTCTAAATTGGGGTGTTTTAATCTGTTTTTTGGGCCAAAATATTTAATTATTATTATTATTTTTATTTAATTCAATTTATATACCGCCCTTCTCCCCGGGAGGGGGACTCAGGGCGGTGAACAACCAAATTTAAAACACATATAATACAAACATTAAAAGAATTTTAAAATTGAATTAAATCGTTGGCGTTCCAGATAAAAGTCTCAACCCCAATATTAAAACCCCAGAAATCAATAATACCAAAAAAATTTTAAAACACTATTAAAATCAATCAAGCAAGGCCAGCTTGTTGGAATAAATAAGTCTTAAGGGCCTTTCGGAATCATTTAATATATTTTAAATGGTTTTTAACGTTTGTATTATATGTACTTTTATCTTTTGGCTGTTCACCACTCTGAGTCCTTCGGGAGTAGGGCGGTAGATAAATTTAATAAATTTATTATTATTATTGTTGTTGTTATTGTTATTGTTATTGTTGTTATTATTATTATTATTATTATTATTATTATTATTATTATTATTATTATTATTATTATTATTTAACCATATGGCTGAATGGGGGATTCTGGGAGTTGACGTCCACACATCTTAAAGTGGCCAAGGTTGAGAAACACTGACCTGAACAATTCGTATCTTTGATCTCCCTTTGCCTCTTTTCCTTTTTTTGATTGCCAGTGCCGTTCATTGATCGAATTCAAAAGCCATTTCGATATCATTTCGACCTGCAAATACCCAAACACCTTTTAAATGACAACGTTGCTATCTTTTCTTACTGCTGATATGATTTCATTGTCTATCAATCCAAAGAATACCAGCCTTTAGACTCGATATCTTCTTAAGTATTTTCTGAGGTTTGAACTAAGGAGCAGTGGAGGTGTTTTCATAGTATATCTAAAGCTTCAAACAAAACATGTTTTTGCTAAATCACTGCTGTTAAGCCCAGCGCATTGAACATGTCAAAATATTTGTGAATCTCTTTAGCATGACCTCCAGAGCTTTGATTGCTACATTTGTCTTCCAAAGTCCTTCAACTTCCATTTGCAAATTCCAACACTGTTGTCGTTGCCGTTGTTATCTCCACATTAGGATTGTGGGAGCCAGAGGTGGGCTTCAAAAAATTTAGCAAGGGGTTCTCTGCCTGGTTGCTGGGTGGGCATGGCCACGTTGGGCGTGGCCTATTCAGACTCCTCATCACAGGTGGAGGGGGAAGTTTTTGCCCTCCCCAGATTCTGGAGGTTTTCCTTGAGCTGGGCCTCCCCAGGCTCCAGAGGCCCTCTGGAGGCAGGAAACGGCCCCGTTTTCAGCCTTCCCAAACTTCCAGCAGGCCCGTTTTTTGCCCTCCTCGAGCCTCCATGAGGGCCCTGCACTTACCTACATCCAAAACAGGCCATGTGGGCACTCCTGGGAGGGATGGGGCAGGATGGGGGGGCCAGCCAAGAGTAGAATTTGGGGGTTCTCTGAACTGCACAGAATCTTAGCTAGAGTTTCTCCCGAACCCCTGCAGACCCCCAGCAGCCCACCCTTGGTAGAAGCCCCACAAAGCACAGGTAATCCTCGATTTACAGCGATTATGTTTAGCGACAGCTGGAAGTTACACCCGCACTGAAAAAAGTATATTACAACTGGTCCTCAAATTTACAACTGTTGTAGCATGGTCACATAATCACACTTTCAGTGTCTGGCAACCAGCATGGATTTGCAAAGGTTGCCCCATCTTGAGGTGTGATTGCCGTCTGCGACAAGCAAAATCAATGCGGGAAGCCGGATGCGCTTAATGACCACCTGACTCACTTAACAAATGCAGTGATTCACTTAACAACCGTGGCAAAAAAAAAATGGTTGTAAAATTGGGCGAGACTCACTTCCCAACTGCTTTGCTTTGGGACCAGAAATTCTAGTCCCAATTATGACCCTAAATTGAAGACTTCCTGTATAGAGAACTTGGTATAAAAAATTGTGTCAAAATGAAAAAAAAGAAAACCCATCCAAAACAGAACTGTAAGACCTAACTGCCCGGGGTGAAATGCTCCCGGTTCAGACCAGATCGCCCAATCCGGTAGCGATGGTGGCGGGTGGTTCAGAGAACCGGTAGCAAAAATCCCTGCAACCCCCCTCCCCACCATGCCCAGCTGAGCTGCACGATCATCAGAGGCTTTTTTTTTTTACTTTTAAAAGCATTTTTTCTACAACCTCTTCCGACGAAAAAATGCTTTTAAATGTTTAAAAAAAAAAAAGCCTCTGATGATCGCGCGGCTCAGCTGGGATCCTCAGAGGCTTTTCAAAGCATTTTTTTCTGCAACCTCTTGGCCGAAGAGGTGGTTTAAAAAATGCTTTCAAATGTCTCTGACGATCCCAGCTGAGTTGCCTGATCGGCAGAGGCTTTTCAAAGCATTAGAAAAAATGCTTTGAAAAGTTAAAAAAAAAAAAGTTGGCCATGCCCACCCACTTACATTATTTATTTATTTATTTATGTGATTTATATGCCGCCATTCTCCCCGAGGACTCAGGGCGGCTTACAAAGACAATCATAAATACAAATCACAATAAACACATTAGAACAAATTAAAATCCGTATTAAAATCATTCTAAGAGAAAACTATGTAACCCGACGATTGTAATATTCTTTAAACAGCCATGTCTTTAATCCCCGGCGAAAGGAGAGGAGGTCGGGGGCTGTCCTGAGGTCGGTGGGGAGACTATTCCAGAGGGTCGGGGCTACGACAGAGAAAGCCCTCCCCCTGGGGGTCACCAGCCGACATTGTTTGGCTGACGACACCCGGAGGAGGCCCACTCTATGGGAGCGCACTGGACGGTGGGAGGAAGGCAGGAGGTGGTCCTGTAAGTACCCTGGGCCTAAGCCATGTAGGGCTTTATAGGTTAGAACCAGCACCTTGAAACGGACCCGGAGAACAACCAGTAGCCAGTGCATCCCACGCAGGAGAGGTGTAACACGGGAGTAACGAGAAGCCCCTGTAACTACCCATTACCTCCCCCCACCATGCTACGCCCACAGAACTGGTAATAACAAATTTTACATTTCACCCCTGCAAACTGCCAATACTCATAAAGCTAATGACTCCTTTATAATGATAACAGCAATAATTATTTTGCCACCTTGAGTTATACTTTGAGTTATAAAGTAATAAAGGTAGGATTTTAAAAAATCTAATAAATAAATAAATTTTAGGAAGAGATATAAAATCGAGCACTCTGCAATTTTCTGTTAAAACCCTCGCTGGTTGCTTGTCCATATGTTCTTATCACAGCCAGCCCAAAGAACCTTTTCTCCTTTATAGAAAATTAAAGGTTGGGTCACCGAAATAGGAACTGCTCACCTGCGTTATGCAAGCACAGAAATATGCAACCTCTGACTTCAAAAGACTTGAAACAGAATGGAGACCGAAACAAGTGAAATGAAATATCACAACACGTTCCTGCCCTTCCTTTTTTTTTTTTTGAGTATATTTTGCCACTCGACTTGGCTCAGTTTAAGCATAACAAAATATTCCTCTAGAAAAATGATTCAGTCCAATTAATTGAATGACAAGATTTTTCCACTATTTTTTTTTTAATTTTTATTAAACAGTTTTTAATAGTTTTTAACAGTTTTCCTCTTTGCAACATTTCCGCGTCGGTATACATCCGCTATATATCCATTTTTCCCCTTACCTCTATATATCTATATAACATGCGGTTCCATTATCCTTTATACATACTAGTATATTAATATACTAATTTATAAACATATGTTTTGTGTCGCATATATTTATTCAGATTTATTACTATTTTCTAACACCTATGTCTTCCTTCTTTGATATTTTCTCAGCTTTTGCACCTATCATCTAACCAGTTATACCATGCATTCCATACCAAATAATATTCCATTTCTCCTTTATCTTTTCTTTCTTTTGTTAGTCTATCCATCTCAGAGCACTCTAGCACTTCTCTTATCACACTTTCCTCTGATGGTATAGTATTATTTTTCTAATTTTGCGCATACACAATTCTGGCAGTTATGACATGTAATATTACCGCCCTACTCCCAAGAGTCCCTCTTGGGAGTAGGGCGGTATATAAATTTGATAAATAAATAAATAAATTAATTAAGTATTGTATTTTTTAATCATAATTTAGAATAATTATCATAACTTTTAAAAAATTGGCATTACATCCATCTTTCGTTTCATTCATGTTGCTTCTCTCTGTCTAATCTAGTCTACTGAAAAGAAGGACTAGGGGAGACAGGATAGCAGTGTTCCAATTTTTGAGGGGCTTCCACAGAGAAAAGGGAGTCAAGCTATTCTCCAAAGCACCTGAGGATAGAACAAGAAGCAATGGGTGGAAACTAATCAAGGAGAGAAGCAACTTAGAACGAAGGAGAAATTTCCTAATGGTGAGAAAATCAACAAGTGGAATTATTTATTTAGCGTATGGCTGGTCTCACACACGGTATTAAAACACTTCATTTTTACAGGTTAAAACAATTAAAACAATCCAAAAAAAAGCAGTAAGAAAACCTAAAAGGAAAACAGAAGTAACATTTCAGAGTTTAATGTCGAGTTTGGAGATCCAGTCACTAGCTGCCGTTGTTATGCAGAGGAAGTCCCTAGAATCTCCTGGATACCTTCTGTTAGAGCATTCCCTCACTATATGCTGGATAGTCTGTCGAGGGGCCCCGCAATCACATTATGCTGAAGGTGTCTTTCCCCATTTATACAAGGATTTGGCACACACCCCATGAGTCATTCTAATTCTGTTATATGTCACCCATATGTGTCGGGGTAGGTTAAATCCTGGAGGTATACTATTAGGATTGATACGTTCAGAGATATCTTTGGGGGGAATAGCTACTCCACGCTTCCCTCCACTTTTGTGTGGTGTTCTGATGATCAGCCATCAACTTAAGCACTGTCAAGAGTGGTGGATTCTTGACTTTAATCGGCATCTTAAGAGATCAGGAATGTATCCATGTATGGTTAGAGAGGAATTCAACAGGATCTTACTATACTCCCGAATGAGAGCTTCTTGTCGTCGTAAGCGCGGGGGAAGTATGTGACTAAGAACTGGTAGCCAGTAACTAGGTGTAGATTTTATGCACCCTGTAATTAGCCTCATCGTATGGTTAAATTGAACATCAATAAGTCCTGTATGTGAGCTGTTTATCCATACAGGTGCACAATATTCCGCTGCAGAGTAGCAAAGCCCGAGGGCTGCACATCGAAGAGTTGGGGCTGAAGCTCCCCAAGTTGTTCCGCATAGAAACAAGTGGAATGACTTGCCTTCAAAAAGATGTGGGTGATTCATCACTGGAGATCTGCAAGAAGAAACTGGACATAAATTTGTCTATAATGGTATGGGATCTCCTGCTTGAGCTTGGACTAGAAGATCTTCAGTGTCCTTTCCAAATCTGTTATTCTATGTTCTACTGCAGGGCCTTGTCCTGAATTCAAATTCCCAGCAGGCTACGAAAGACGGTTTTGTACAACATGCTCATTTTGCTCAGGGCAAACTACCTCACAAGGCCGTTGTGTGAAAATAAATGCCTCCTACTAAAGGCAGCAATTAACATCAGCTGCCTGTAATTTCTGTGAGTTCAATCCTAGCCAGGCTCAAGGTCGACTCAGCCTTCCATCCTTTCTAAGGTGGGTAAATTGAGGACCCAGTTTGTGGGGGCAATAAGCTGACTTTGTATAAATATACAAAAGTATGAAGGCTATTGCTTAACGCATTGTAAGCCGCCCTGAGTCTCCGGAGAAAGGCGGCATATAAATCAAATTTTAAAAAAAATGCTACCCAGGGGACAGAATTATGCATACTGGCATTAAGCAGTTTGAGAGAGAATCCTGATAAAAGTGGGGCAGCTATGTGGAAACAGTCCAGAGTTTGAGTTTGTTTTCACTGCAACCAGACATAGAATCTTCTGTATCACCTCAAGTTGGGTTGGTGATTTTTCCCTTCCAGCTATTCCTCTCTTCTAAGTTGGCTACCACCATTTGTGTGTTTTGTAACGTAAAGTCTTCAACAAAGCGTCCTTTTCATGGTTTTCTTTCTAAAGCAAAGCCATCTGTAATGAAATTTTTTTTTTTAAAAAAACGGCTTTTTAGGCTCACCAAATAAGAACTTTGGCAGGAAGAAAGATTACGCCCAAGAGCAAATATTGGGGGAAATGAACCTTCAAAATGAACAAACTCGGCTTTCTTTTCAAAACGGCAAAACTCCAGTGATAAATTTCCTCCCAAATTGCTAAAATCCAGCAATTTTGCTTCATATCCTAACTATATTGTCAAGAGACAACCAACGTCCCTCACATCTCTTTGAGCTGGCAGTGACCATAAGGCCTTGAAGCAGGGGTGAAATCCAACAGGTTCCAACAGGTTCTGCAGAACTGGTAGCAGAAAATTTGAGCAGTTCGGAGAACTGGCAAATACCACCTCTGGCTGGCCCCAGAGTGGGGTGGGATTGGAGGTTTTGCAACATCCTTCCCCCAGGAGTGGGGTGGGAATGGGGATTTTGCGGTATCCTTCTGCTGAAGTGGGGTGGGAATGGGGATTTTGCAATATCCTTCCCCTGGAGTGGAATGGGAATGGAGATTTTGCAGTATCCTTCCCCCAGGAATGGGGTGGGAATGGGGATTTTGCAGTATCCTTCTGCTGGAGTGGGGTGGGAATGGAGATTTTGCTATATCCTTCCCCTGGAGTGGAATGGGAATGGAGATTTTGGAGTATCCTTCTCCTGGAGCGGGGTGGGAATGGAGTTTTTGCAGTATCCTTCCCCCAGGAGTGGGGTGAGAATGGAGATTTTGCAATATCCTTCCCCTGGAGTGGAATGGGAATGGAGATTTTGGAGTATCCTTCTCCTGGAGCGGGGTGGGAATGGAGTTTTTGCAGTATCCTTCCCCCAGGAGTGGGGTGAGAATGGAGATTTTGCAATATCCTTCCCCTGGAGTGGGATGGGAATGGAGATTTTGGAGTATCCTTCTCCTGGAGTGGTATGGGAGTGGAGATTCTGCAGTATCCTTTCCCTGCCATGCCCACCAAGCCACACCCACCAAGCCACACCACGCCCACCAAGCCATGCCCACAGAACCGGTAGTAAATCAAGGTAGTGATTTCACCACTGCCTTGAAGCTAAAATTCACCAGAAAACTGGTAGAAATCTGATTCTGGATTCTACATAAGTCCCTGACAATGGGACGCAATGGCTCAGTGGCTAAGACACTGAGCTTGTTGATTGAAAGGTGAGCAGTTCAGCGGTTTGAATCCCTAGTGCCCCGTAACGGGGTGAGCTCCCGTTCGTTGTCCCAGCTTCTGCCAACCTAGCAGTTCGAAAGCACGTAAAAAATGCAAGTAGAAAAATAGGGACCACCTTTGGTGGGAAGGTAACAGCGTTCCGTGCACCTTCGGCGTTCAGTCATGCCGGCCACATGACTGTGGAGACGTCTTCGAACAGCGCTGGCTCTTCGGCTTTGAAACGGAGATGAGCACCACCCCCTAGAGTCGGGAATGGCTAGCACATATGTGCGAAGGGAACCTTTACCTTTACCTTAACTATAGTGCCTGTCAATTTTGAAATCTTTGGTCAGGAATAAATCTTATCACGCTTTACTCAGCTTCTCAGCTAGACTAGGTAGAAGAATCACAGGTGTAACCCAATGAGATTATAATCTTCATTGCAGGCCACAATGAACTCACCCACATCACATTTGCTGGCTGTAGAAAGTAAAGAAGATAATCGTGATAGAAATATACCAGTTACCCAGGTCAAGGGTCTCCAAACCTGGGAACTTTTTAGGACTTGTGGGACTTCAGCTTCCAGAATTCTCCAGCCAGCCATGCTTGCTGAGGAATTCTGGGAATTGAAGTCCACAAATCTTAAAGTACCCAAGTTTGGACCCCTGACTTTGGGAAAAAGGGGCTGAAAACGTTTTTTTAAGTCCAGAGCAATGAGATAACATTTGAAAGCTGAAAAAGTGGGCACCTTCTTAATTCACTGAAGTATTGTGTTTTAGCATGGTGTCTGCTCTTGTCACCCCATTTTAAAATGACAGATTTACTAGTCAGATAGGAAGTTTAAAAGACGAAGGCTTTCTTGGAGTAAGGGAGGGAAAATCCGTATTCAAAATTCCCATTGGAACTAAAAACTTCTAGGAACAAGAAATGGGAAATGGTGACTGGCTACTCTTCATAAGAGAGACAGATGGGTAAGAAAAATTGTGACAAGGCAAAAGTTTGGTTTTCGTCAAGATTTATTTAAATCTCACTAGAAATTCTCAATGTTTTAAAAATTTATCATCTATTATCTCTATTTCTCTCTCTCTCTCTCTCTCTTCCTCTCTCTTCTCTGTCGATTATCTATCTATCTATCTATCTATCTATCTATCTATCTATCTATCTATCTATCTATCTATCTATCTATCTATCTATCTATCTATCTATCTACCTATCTACCTACCCTGTTTCCCCCAAAATAAGACCCTGTCTTATATTTTTTTGAACCCTGAAATAAGCGTTTGGCCTTATTGCCATGCGCTCAAAAGCCCAATTGGGCTTATTATCAGGGGATGTCTTATTTTGGGAAAACAGGGTATCTATCTATCTATCACTAGTTAATCTCTTTCTCTTGTCTGTCTATCTATCTATCTTATCATCTATCTATCTATTTCTATTTAATCTGTCTCTCACTTTCTTTCTCTCTCTCTTCTCTATCATTTATCTATCTATCTTTCAGCTATCTACCATTTATTTATCTATCTATCTATCAACTATCAATCTATGTATCATTACGGTTGAGCTGTTTTCTTGGCATGTGTACCTGTGCGAGCATGTGTATATGAAGATTTGTCCAGAGGTTGCAATGCTTCTTTGTAATTTTATTAATTTAACCCCAAGTAACATTGGATTATTTGCCCTACTTTGCAGTTCAGAAAGCCAGTATTAACCAAATGCATTTCTAGCCAGCTAAATCAATCATTATTCAATTACAGAGTCCCTGTTATTGATTGCTGATGAAACGGTCTTACAGACAGTGGAAGAATCGATTCCAAAAAAAAAGTTTTTATTACAAACTCACGTCTGGAATATGCGATGCTTTCCTATGGGGCCAGAGAGAAATATTTCCACTCAACGTATGGTTAATTTGATTAGTTATCGAAGAAGCGACCCAGTCTCTTTTCCTTAACTCAAACTTGAATTAATCTTGAGAGGCAGATGAAAACATGATTTGATTTTTCCAAGGGGCTAAATTGAATTCGGTCCATCGCATCTCTCCAAAATTTGTCTGCAGGTCCTTCGTTGCGTTTGTTCAGTAACTGGTCTCAAATTCATATGCACCTTACAGGAAGATAGGATTACTACATAGAACATAGACCAGAACATAGAATAACAGAATAACCATTGAAAAGGACCTTGGTCTTGTAGTCCAACCCACTGATCGAACAGGAGTCCCCATGTCTTAAAAACTTCCAGCGTTGGAGCATTTATAACTTCTAGAGGCAAGTTGTTCCACTGATTAATTGTTCTAACTGTGTAGGAAACTTCTCCTTAGTTCTAAGTTGCTTCTCTCCTTGATTAGTTTCCACTCATTGCTTCTTGTTCTACCCTCAGGTGCTTTGGAGAAGAGCTTGACTCCCTCTTCTTTGTGGCAGCCCCTGAGATATTGGAAGACTGCTATCATGTCTCCCCTGGTCCTTCTTTTCATTAAGTTATACATATCCAGTTCCTGCAACCGTTCTTCATGATATTTACATGTCAGGGTAGCACAGTGGATTAACAGATAATAGATTAATAGAGTTGGAAGGGACATTGTAGGTCATCTAGTCCAACCCTACATCTATCACTACCTAGGATCGAACTCACAACCTCCTGATTGTGAGGCAAGAGCTCCGCCTCTAGGCCACTGCAGAAGTTGGTTGCCTATCTTCATAAGAAGCACCTAGTCAATCTATTACAGGATATCCTCACCTTACAACCATTTGTTTAATAACCATTCAAAGTGACAAGGCCGTTGAAAAGCCGTTGTAGCATCCCCCAATAATCACATGATCAAAATCCGGGTGCTTGGCATGTATGTACGATGGTTGCAACATCCCAGGATCAGTGGATTGCCATTTGCAAACTTCTCAGCTGTCTTCCAACAAGCCAAGTCAAGGGGGGGGGGGAGTCAGATTCGTTTAACGACTGCCTAATTCACTTAACGGCTGCAATGGTTTGCTTAACAACAATGATTGCAAAAAAAAGTTGGGCATGACTCACTTAACAACCATTTTGCTTAAAAGGCACATTCTGGATCCAATTGTGCTCATAAATCGAGGACTTTTGTAATATGGAATAGCATGGTTTTGAATGGGTCCTTAAGGCAACTGTTGAGGCCCGTAAGCGGCCTATGCAGATTATAGCTGATTCCGAGAACAAGGAGGCTGGTGTGGTGCTGCGCCAGCAGCCTGTGCAGCTGGCGCTCGAGTTGGACAGTGAGGAGGCTGGAGAAGATGTGGTGCCAGAGGCGGGGATTCAGCCAGGGCCTTCAAAGCCTCCAGAAGCTCCTTTAAGTGAAGAGGACAAAGAAGAGGAGCCTCTTCTCAATGCACAGGCGCACAGAGTTGCCAAAAGGCAGGAGTGGCTACTCAGGAGGAGGTCTCCTTGAAAGTAAGGCTTGGAGCTAATTGGCCACTCCCTTAGCCTATTTAAGGAGGAACACCGATTGCAGCAAGCTGTAGGGAACAACTTTAGTTCACTCTCCTTCGCGTCTGGATTCTCTGCAAAATTGCTTCTGGGCTTTCTGCCAACCCTAGTAAGACTGTGATTGTCTTATCTTAGAATTTTTGTAGGCTGTTTGAAAGTTTATTAACAGCCTTTGGTTGAAAAAGACTAAATTATTTGAGTCAAATAAGCTTTGTATAGATTTTGTGTGTGCTGCATTCTTTGGGATCCGTAGCTGGGGCAGAACAGCAACTGGGCACTGGATCTAAGTGGAATTTTACTCAGAGGGTTGGAACTTCAATTAGCAGGACAAATATAGCTCACACCACTGCAACAACGAAGGATTCAGGGGGTCCTTTGTGAATATTTGAAAGGCAGTCCTTGACTTACGACCCCGACTGAGCCCAACATTTCTGCGGCTAACCAAAACAAATATTGATTTTTGCCCCATTTTACTATCTTTCTTGCCACAGTTGTTAAGTGACTCACTGCAGTCGTTAACTTCATAAACACCGTTGTTACATGACTCCGGCTTCCTCATTGACTTTGCTTGTCGGAAGGTCTCAAAACGGGATCACGTGACCCCAGGGACACTGCAACCATCATAAACATGAACCAGGTGCCAAGCGTTTTCATTTTAATCACGTGAGCATGGAGATGCTGCAATGGTCATAAGCAGAGGTGGGATTCAGCCAGTTCGCACCTATTCGATAGAACCGGTTGTTAACTTTCTAAGCAGTTCGGAGGTTGGAAGAAATCTTATTTTGTTTTTTTCTCACTTTGCAAGGCTAATCCTGTAAGGAAGGCAGGAAGGAAACATTCTGGTGTTGTTTCTAGCCTAATCTTTATTCCCCTGCTTACAGAAACTGCCTCTCTGGTTAACCCTTATTACATTGTAACAGCTAAGGCGAAGCGCCCATCAATGTGAGTGCCATTGAGTTTGTCACGCCCACACGGTCACATGACCACTGAGCCACGCCTACCCAGGTAGTCATTAGGACAGAGAACCGGTTATTAAATTATTTGAATCCCACCACTGGTCATACCATAAGTGTGAAAAACGGTCCCAGGCCACTTTTTCCTGTGCTGTTCTAACTTTTTTTTTTAAATTTGATTTATATGCTGCCCTTCTCCGGAGACTCAGGGCGGCTTACAGTGCATTAAGCAATAGCCTTCATACTTTTGTATATATTTATACAAAGTCAGCTTATTGCCCCCACAAACTGGGTCCTCAATTTACCCACCTTAGAAAGGATGGAAGGCTGAGTCGACCTTGAGCCTGGCTAGGATTGAACTCGCAGAATTACAGGCAGCTGGATGTTAATTGCTGCCTTTAGTGGGAGGCATTAGCCCCCTACGCTACTCAGGCTCAAACTTAGAATGGTCATGATACGACAGATTGCAAGTCATGGATTACTTGTACTTGAGTAATCAAAGATGACCTCTTGATGGAAGCAGAGATTTTTTTAAAAAAAATTGCTAATCCTTTGCTGCCATCTGCTGGACATGTGGATTTGGCAGCCTGAAGACGGTAGCCTTGAATGGATGAATTGTGTGCCACTTATCCAAGTGAAAGCTGGCTCTGGATTTGGTAACATTTTTGGGAAATGCTGTGTAATTGGCATGCCTGGATTATTCCTGCAGAGTAGCACAGCTATTTTTGTGGCAATTTCTCACCAACATTGAAGGCATCTTTCAGTAGAGTGGTGCGGTTGCCTAGAATAGAATAGAATAGAATAGAATAGAATAGAATAGAATAGAATAGAATAGAATAGAATAGAATAGAATAGAATAGAATAGAATAGAATAGAATAGAATAGAATAGAATTCTTTATTGGCCAAGTGTGATTGGACACACAAAGAATTTGTCTTGGTGCATAGGCTCTCAGTGTACATAAAAGAAAAGATACATTCGTCAAGAATCATAAGGTACAACAATGATAGTCATAGGCTACAAATAAGCAATCAGGAAACAATCAATATCAATATAAATCGTAAGGATACAAGCAACAAAGTTACAGTCATACAGTCATAAGTGGAAGGAGACGGGTGGTGGGAACGATGAGAAGATTAACAGTAATGAAGACTTAGTAACTAGTTAGACAGTGTTTATTTGTTTAGCAGACGGATGGTGTTCAGGGAAAAACTGTCCTCGTGTCTAGTTGTTCTGGTGTGCAGTGCTCTATAGCATCATTTTGAGGCTAGGAGTTGAAACTGTTTATGTTCACGATGTGAGGGGTCTGTCAATATTTAGACCAGGAGTCTGTGAGTTCGATCCTAGGTAGAGGCAGGTATTTCTCTCTCTGGGCACATATCTGCTCGTCAAAGCACTGCACTGACGACAGGAAGGGCATCTGGCCATTAAACCAGGGCTGATATCCAGCAGGTTCTGATAGGTTCTGGAGAACTGGTAGCGGAAATTTTCAGCAGTTCGGAGAACCGGCAAATGCCACCTCTGACTGGCCCTAGAGTGGGGAGGGAATGGAGATTTTGCAGTATCCTTCCCGTGGACTCCGCAAACTCTCCCTGCGCTTCAACTGGAGGGTCCTTTTCATCATTGGGAATGGAGAATGGAGGGAATGGGTGGGAATGGAGATTTGGCAGTGTCCTTCCCCTGCCGTGCCCACCAAGCCACGCCCACAGAACCGGTAGTAAAAACATTTGGTTTTCCACCACTGCATTAAATGCACTGCTAGCCCCATTCAGTGGCCCAGACTCCACCCCGCAAGGGGTTATGGGGTTGTTAAATGATGATGATTGAAAGCATCTTTCAGTGATTCTGCAATAACAAGGAACGGAACTTTTTAACAGGGAGTGGGAAAGGGAAAATACTAATCTTCAGCCAAACTTTCACAGAACTGACACTTGGCTTAATTGCTTAATTGTGGTTATTGACAACCTTGTTAAACAATAACCAAACGCTTGTTTACCTTTTAAAGCTTGCCCGAAGCTTTCTATTCAGCCTGATTAGTCCCAAGCTCGTTATTTACAAAGCTGTTAAATGCCTATTGATTAACTTCCAAAGAAAGAATCTTTTCAAAATAAGCTCAAAAGAAATATCCACGGGGCAATGTCCGGACATGTGCAACTAAATCGTAGTTAATCTGACAGTTGCTTTCATCCCGTATTTCAAACACGGCTGCTGTCAGTCTTGATTCATTGTTTGGCTCGGTTATTTGGTTTTGTGGCTGACCACGTTGTGTAAACGCTGCCATTCGGGTTAGTTTATAGCTCGGTTTATTGCAAAGCCACACCAGCTTGTTCTGTGAATGTGGCCATTTAGTCTCTGGCTGGGAATTATAAATACCGTATTTTCCGGCGTATAAGACGACTGGGCGTATAAGACGACCCTCCTCAGAGCCATTTAAGGCTCATCAGAGCCTTATGGGCTGGTCTGCCTGGTTACAGGAGAATGAGACCCGGCGTATAAGACGACCCCCGACTTTTGAGAAGATTTTTGTGTGTTAGAAAGTAGTCTTATACGCAGGAAAATACAGTAGGTTTTAAACCGCAAAATACCAGCCTCGTTTTCATCCTTGCCTTTATCTTTGGTCACAACCGTCGCTTCTCCCCACCACCATACCACCGCTGCCGTCCGCCAGTCCAGAAATGTTGGAAACGACTCCTTTAGGACAGGGGGGAAATGCTCCCAGTTCGGACCGGATCGCCCAATCCGGTAGCGATGGTGGCGGGTGGTTCGGAAAACCGGTAGCAAAAATCCCTGCCCCCCCCCCCCCCAATGATGAGCTGAGCCACGTTACCATCAGAGGCTGGGATCATCAGAGGCGTTTAAAAGCATTTTTTCTACAGCGTCTTCGGCTGATAAAATGCTTTTAAAAGTAAAAAAAAAAGCCTCTGATGATCGTGCGGCTCAGTCGGGATCATCAGAGGCTTTTAAAAGTATTTTTTTCTACAGCCTCTTCGGCTTATAAAATGCTTTTAAAAGTAAAAAAAAAGCCTCTGATGATCGTGCGGCTCAGTAAGGATCGTCAGAGGCTTTTAAAAATATTTTTTTCTACAGCCTCTTCAGCCAATAAAATGCTTTTAAAAGTAAAAAAAAGCCTCTGATGATCGTGTGGCTCAGTTGGGATCGTCAGAGGCTTTTAAAAGCATTTTTTCTACAACCTCTTCGGCCGAAGAGGTTTTAAAAGTAAAAAAGTAAAAAAACAAGTAAAAGTAAAAAAAAAAATTTAAAAAGTTGGCCACGCCCACCCAGTCACATTACCCCACCACCACCAAGCCACGCCCACAAAACTGGTAGTAACAAATTTTACATTTCACCTCTGCTTTACTCTATTGACACTGCCTAGCTAAGTGGCAGTTTGGGTTCTGGTTTACTAAGGTGAGGCTACTAGGAGGCCTCAGATTGGTAAAACAGATTGGGCAATAGAAAGGGAAAATGTACAGAAAAGGAGAATAGGTCAGGCCATTTCCATGTTGCCAAGAAAAGTAGAACTTGTCCATGAAGGATTTGGCCAAGGGAGGTACTAGTACCGCTTTATAAAGCCTCAGTAGCCCTAGCCCTAGCACTTATTATTATTATTATTATTATTATTATTATTATTATTATTATTATTATTTATTGGTTTGATTTATATGCTGCCCTTCTCCGGAGACTCAGGGCGGCTTACAATGCGTTAAGCAATAGCCTTCATACTTTTGTATATACCTGCTTAGTAGGGCTTTTGCCCCCCCCCCAAGCGGTGTTCTTTTTTATACAAAGTCAGCTTACTGCCCCCATAATCTGGGTCCTCATTTTACCAACCTCGGAAGGATGGAAGGCTGAGTCAACCTTGAACCTGGTGAGATTTGAACTTGCAGTAATTGCAGGCAGCTGGCAGCTAAATGCTATTTAACAGCGCTTTAGTCCACTGCTCCACCAGGCTCTTAGACTTAGCCTGGTGCCCGTAGACTAAGTCCACTTAGACTTATATACCGCTTTACAGTGTTTTGTAGGCCTCTCTAAGCGGTTTACACAGTCAGCCTATTGCCCCCAACAATTTGGGTCCTCATTTTACCAACCTCAGAAGGACAGAAGGCTGAGTCCAACCTTGAGCCTGGTGAGATTTGAATTTCCAAATTGCAGGCAGCCGGCAGGCAGCAGAAGTAGCCTGCAGTACTGCACTCTAGCCACAGTGCCACCGTGGCTCATAAGCAAGTAAGTAAGTAAGTAAGGCCACCTGTGGAATACTGCAGCCAGTTTTGGTCACCATATTGTAAAACAGATGTAGAGACTCTGGAAAGAGTTCAGAAAAGAGCCATAAAGATGATTAGGAAGCTGGAGGCGAAAACATATGAAGAACAGTTGCAGGAATTGGGTTTGTTCTGTTTAGTGAAAAGAAGGACTAGGGGAGACAGGATAGCAGTCTTCCAATATTTGAGGGGCTGCCACAAAGATGAGGGAGTCAAGCTATTTTGCAAAGCACCTGAAGGCAGGACAAGAAGCAATGGGTGGAAACTAATCAAGGAGAGAAGCAACCTAGAACTAAGGAGAAATTTCCTGACAGTGGGAGCAATTAATCAGAGGAACAATTTGCCTCCAGGAGTTGTGGGTACTCCATCAGAAGAGTACCCACAACGAGGAAGAGACTGGGCAGAAGAAGAAGAGCCTGGAATAGCTCAGCGGACAAATGCACTGTAATTTAACTCCAGCTGTCTGCAATTAGTAAGTTCTAATCTCCAGGCTCAAGGTTGACTCAGCCTTCCATCCTTTCTAAGGTGGGTCAATTGAGGACCCAGTTTGTGGGGGCAATAAGCTGACTTCGTATAAAATATACAAAAGTATGAAGGCTATTGCTTAACGCATTGTAAGCCGCCCTGAGTCTCCGGAGAAGGGCGGCATATAAATCAATTTTTTTAAAAAAAAGGATGTTCCTGCTGTATGGATTTACCTCAGGATGCTCCTGGTGTGTGGATTTACCTCAGGATACGAGCCTGGATAGCTCAGCAGACTAAAAGCATTGTGATTAACACCAGCTGTCTGCAATTACTGTAAGTTTGAATCTCACCAGGCTCAAGGTTGACTCAGCCTTCCATCCTTTCTAAGGTGGGTCAATTGAGGACCCAGTTTGTGGGGGCAATAAGCTGACTTTGTAAAATATACAAAAGTATGAAGGCTATTGCTTAACGCATTGTAAGCCGCCCTGAGTCTCCGGAAAAGGGCGGCATATAAATCAAATTTAAAAAAAAAAAAGATTGGACAGACATTCATCTGGAATGGTATAAGATCTTCTGCTCGAGCAGGGGGTTATAGAAGAGCTCCATGGTCCCTTCAAACTTTGCTATTCTGTAGTCTGTAAAGGCCAGATTCAAAGTTGGTATGAAATTACAGAGATCAGCAGCGCCACCTGCTGGCACAGTTTTTAATGCCAATCTTAGAAATAGGGAGTGGGGGGAAAAATCAGACTCGCCCTTTTCGTTAGGCGTACAATACTTAAAACCAAACTGACTGCAAAACGGAAAGCGTGAAGCACTTCCCTGATTACAAGAACAACAAGAACAATAGGAAGAAAAAGAAAAACATAGCCAAGGAGATGGGCAGGAAGAAAAAACAGACCAAGATTACAATGCTGGGAAGTGGGAAGGATCTTGAAAGTTACTAAGTTATTAATATACTATTATAGCAAAGTGATTCAACCAGGAGTGAAATGCTCCCGGATCGGACCGGATCGCCCAATCCGGTAGCAATTTTTCCCCATGGTTCCACGATCCAGTAGCGATCGCTGCCTGGGTGTCATTACTTCCTGGTTAAAATCAGGAAGTAATGGTTTTTTTAATGGTTTTGCACATGTGCAGAAGGTGTGCGCATGCACGTGATGTGTGCACGTGAGTGAGTGAACCAAGCACGCATATGTAGCGCACACGCTTCTGAACCGGTAAGGAAGGTAAGTAGATTTCACCCCTGGATTCAACCCTGTTCCTTAAGCACGAAATAGCAATTCAGTTTCAATAGCAGCATATAAAGGCAGATTCTGAACATGGAAACAAGGTTGGACTAGTTTGGTCAACTGAATGGGACTCAACATATGTAGCGCACACGCTTCTGAACCGGTAAGGAAGGTAAGTAGATTTCACCCCTGGATTCAACCCTGTTCCTTAAGCACGAAATAGCAATTCAGTTTCAATAGCAGCATATAAAGGCAGATTCTGAACATGGAAACAAGGTTGGACTAGTTTGGTCAACTGAATGGGACTCAACAGCTTCATGGATTTGTAACTGGCTAACAAGCCGTACTCAACGAGTAGTCCTTAACGGAACTGCATCTACATCAGAGGTGGTATTTGGACGGTTCGAACCGATTCAGATGAACTGGTAGTGGCAACCTGCAGGTGAGGCCGCCCCGCCCACCCGCCCGGGCGCAATCCCATCCTTTATTGCTGTGTTTTTGATGCCACACCAGGGGTGAGTTCTATTTACCTTTACTACTGGTTCGCAAAGGAATGTGCATGTGCAGATTGCTGAGGACAACATCCGGGGCGGTGGGCGGGACCTCCTGCCGGTTTTATTATCGGTTCTTGCAAACCGGTCCAAACCGGGCGTAACCCATCACTGTGCCGCATGCATGCATGTGCACGAGCGAATTGCCATGTTTTGTGACGCTGCACGCATGTGTGGATGGCACACGGAAGAGCAAAGCTAGTGTGTGTGCACTCACATGTCCGGTGCTGGGCGCACCGGTAGCTACAGTATGTGACTCCCATGTCGATGGCTAACAAAGCGTACTCAATGAGCAGTCCTTAATGGTACTGCATCTACATGGAGGGACCGCCTTCAGCTGCCAATAGCCTCCCACCGGCCAGTACGCTCGCACAGAGAGGGCCTCCTCCAGGTGCCATCGGCCAGACAGTGTCGGCTGGCGACCTCCAGGGGAAGAGCCTTCTCTGTGGCGGTGCCCACCCTCTGGAATGACCTACCCCTGGAGATACGCAGGATATCAAACCTCTGGACCTTTCGTCAGGCCCTTAAAACCCATTTGTTCCATCTAGCTGGGCTGGCTTGATCCCATCCTCTGTTTTAAATTGAAATTGATTTTAAATTGGACTGTTTTAATTGTCGGCCAAAAATATTTAATAATTTTTAATTGGTTTTAATTTTTGTACATCATGTTTTATTCTGACTGTTCACCGCCATGAGTCCGCAAGGAGAAGGGCGGTTTATAAATTGAAACAAACAAACAAACAAATAAACAAATACTGTATTTTCCTGCGTATAAGACTACTTTCTAACACACAAAAATCTTCTCAAAAGTCGGGGGTCGTCTTATACGCCGGGTCTCATTCTCCTGTAACCAGGCAGACCAGCCCATAAGGCTCTGACGAGCCTTAAATGGCTCTGAGGAGGGTCGTCTTATACGCCCAGTCATCTTATACGCCGGAAAATACGGTAAATAAATAAATAAGCAGCGAGGTAGCATAAGGTTCTGTCTTAGGCCCAGTACTCTTCAATACCTTCATAAATGACTTAGATGAGGGAATAGAAGGGAAACTCATCAAATTTACAGATGATACTAAACTGACAGGAATAGCCAACACCCCAGAAGACAAGATAAGGATCCAAAAAGACCTTGACAGAAAATCGAACATTGGGCCCTATCCAGGAGTGAAATGCTACCGGTTCGCACCGGTTTGGGTGAATTGGTAGTGATAAAAATTACCAGTTCGGGCAAATCTGTAATATAAAAAATGTATGCGCAGTACGCGCGTTGGGAAGGTAAGTAGAACAGCGAGGGGGGTGAAATCAGCTGTGGCGCACATTTAGTTTCGCTAGAAAGCAGGGTATCCTGCCTTCTAGCAAAACTAAACTGCACGGCGATCGTTGGTGATCGTTGGATCGTAGCTTTTTGTTTTCTACTGGTTTGACCAAACCGGTAGCTTTTTAAGCGTACGCCAAGCTTGCACTGTACACGCCCATGGGCACCAAACGCACACTGCGCGTTTGAAAAGCTACCATGCACGGCCAGAGAACCGGTAGCAAACCGGTTCAGATTTAACCCCTGGCGCTATCCAACAAAATGAAATTCAATGTAGAGATAAGTGAAGTCTTACACTTAGGCAAGAAAAACCCAAAGTACACATACAGATTAGGTGAAACCTGGCTTAATCGCAGTAACTAAGAGAGGGATCTCAGCCTCCTAGTGGACAATCCATGAAATATGAGCCAGCAGTGTGCAGCAGCAACCAAAAAAGCCAATCCCATCCTGAGTTAATAAAAGGACTGAATCAAGATCGCGTGGGGTACTAATACCACTGCTATAAAGCCTTAGTAAGACCACACCTAGAGTACTGCATCCAGTTTTGGTCACCACCCTATAAAAAGGATGTGGAGACTCTAGAAAGAGTGCAGAGAAGAGCAACAAAGGGGATGAGGGGACTGGAGGCTAAAACATACGAAGAACGGTTGCAGGAACTGGGTATGTCTAGTTTAATGAAAAGAAGGACTAGGGGAGACATGATAGCAGTCTTCCAATATCTCAGGGGCTGCCACAAAGAAGAGGGAGCGAAGCTATTCTCTAAAGCACCTGAGGGCAGGACAAGAAGCAACAGGTGGAAACTAATCAAGGAGAGAAGCAATTTAGAACTAAGGAGAAATTTCCTGACAGTGAGAACAATTAATCAGTGGAACATCTCGCTTCCTGAAGTTGTGGGTGCTCCATCACTGGAAGTTTTTAAGAAGAGATTGGACAACCCTTTGTCTGAAAAGATATGTTATTTATTTATTGAATTTCTTTACTGCCCTTCTCCCAAAGGACTCAGGGCGGTGAACAGATTAAGATTTCATATACATATAATGTTTTTTTGTTATAAACAGTAAATAATAAATTGAGTCAACTTAGTGTATCTGCTAAGACCTTGGCATAGAATTTAGATGTTTATGCTAGCCCTGCTTGTTGAAACAGAAGGGTCTTCAGGGCACGTCGGAAAGTGTGAAGATCTGGGATTATTCGTATTCCAGGGGGTATTTTGTTCCAAAGAGTAGGTCCTCCCACAGAGAAGGCTCCCTCCCTTGGAACTACTAGACGACATTGTTTTAATGATGGTACTATGAGTAGGCCTACTCTGTGAGAGCATATTGGTTGGTGGGAGGTTATCGGTTGCAGCAGATAACGTCAACGGACTCATATTTATGACGGTCGCAGTGTCCTGGGATCATGCGATCGATCACCTTTTGGCACCATCTGGCAAGCAAAGTCAATTGGGGAAGAGAGATTCATTTAACAACCATGTTGTTACTAACTTAACAACTGCAGTGATTCACTTAACAGTTATGGCAAGATAGGTCGTAACCAGTGTTGAAATCCAATTTTTTTTTTACTACCGGTTCTGTGGGTGTGGCTTGGTGGGCATGGTGTGGCTCAGTGGGCGTGGCTTGGTGGGCGTGGCAGGGAAGGATACTGCAAAATCCCATTCCCTCCCCACTCCTGGGGGAAGGATATTGCAAAATCTCCATTCCCTCCCCACTCTGGGGCCAGCCAGAGGTGATATTTGCTGATTCTCCAAACTGCTCAAAATTTCTGCTACCGGTTCTCCAGAACCTGTCAGAACCTGCTGGATTTCACCCCTGGTGGTAACATGGGGCAAAACTCACAACAACTGTCTCACTTAACAACGGTAATCTAGGGCTCAATTATGGTCATAAGTCAAGCATTCTCTGTACTGCTCTTATAACTCTTCTGCTTAAAGCAGTCTAGAGCAGTGCACAAAGGAATAAAAACCTTCTAACGCAAGATTAAATAGTCCTTGATCCACCACCAAAATTGGGGACCAGAATTTCCATCGCTAAACAAAGTGGATGTTCTAATTGGGCCCAGTTTTATGATATATATATATATATTTGCCATTTTGTCTTTCCAAAGAGAGAAAGCAAGGGGTAAGTAAGAAATCCATAGAAAATATCTTCAAGGCTGAGGGAATATTTGTGCAGGGAATTCCACAATTTGGTCTGTTGATCTTTCATGAAATTTATTCTTACTTATCTGAATAAAATAGAATATTTTGCTACCTTTTATCCACCAGGAGCTGCATCTGTACAATCGTCCCTTGTGCCAATAACATTATGCTGACTTTCCCCTTTCTCTTGTTTTTTCTCCTGGGTTTTTTTAAACCGCTTTTTTAAACTGTGGAACAGCCGATGACTATTTCCCACCAAAAGAGGGCAGTCGGTCTCTTACTGAAATCTAAAACTTTCAAATATTGTCCAGAAGAAGGGCTCGTTCTGGGTAGGATATGTTCAGGATATGGAATCGTGAAATAATGTAAATTCTTGGAACATCCAGGATTAACAATGTTTGGTTTTCTGACAGATCTTTTACAACAAAATTTTAGAACAATTAATCAGTGGAACCACTTGCCACCAGAAGTTGTAAATGCTCCAACACTGGAAGTTTTTAAGAAGAGGTTGGATAACCATTTGTCTGAAGTGGTGTAGGGTTTCCTGCCTAAGCAAGGGGTTGGACTAGAAGACCTCCAAGGTCCCTTCCAACTCTTGTTATTCTAAAATTATGTATGCTGCCTTGGATTGTACAAAATAGAGACGGGACACGGGAGGACAAGGAGTGGGGGAGGGGAGAAGAGGGGGGAAGGAAAAGAAGGAAAGAAAGAGAAGGAGAAAGAAAGGAGCAAGGGAGATTCAGAGAGGGAGAAGCAGAAGAAAATGGAGGAGGAGGAGGAATTGCCAGGAGAGCCAAAGAAAAGAGGAGGAGAAGGAGGAAAAGGAGAAGAGGAAGAGGACTAAGATGAAGACAAAAAGAGGAGGAGGAAAAAGTGAAAGGGAAGGAGAGAAGGAGACTACGGGGAAGGAGGAGGAGCCAAAGGAAAGAGGAGAAGAAAAGAAGAAAGGAAAGAGGAGGAGAAGGAGGAAAAGGAGGCAAAGAAGAGGACTAAGATGAAGACAAAAAGAAGGAAGAAAAAGAGAAAGCGAAGAAGGGAAGGAGACTATGGTGAAGAGGAGGAGAAATTAAGAGGAGCTAAAGGAAAGAGGAAGAGAAGAAAGAGGAGGAGGAGGGGAAGAGGAGGAGGCTACGATGAAGATGGTAAAGAGGAAGAGGAGAAAGAGGAGAAGGAGAACAAAAAGGAAGAGGAAGAAAAGGAGGAGGAGGAAGAGGAGGGAGCAGAAATGTGGGACTCATGATAAACCCATCAATAATCCTAAAGTTCATTTGCAAAGAAAGAACCTTCCCAATCCCAATGCTCTCCAGTGATGTTGCATTACAAGTCCCATAATTCACAGCTAGGAATGATGAAAATTGCCATGTCAACAGTTCCCAGAGCCGGAGAATTAGGGACCGGGAAAACTCCATCCCGCAGCCAAGAAAGAATTCAAAATATTTTGCATTCAGTAGATTAAGCCTTTGGCATCTCTGGCTAAAAGGAATACAGAGGATGCTGTGGGAAAGATTGCTTCTGCCCCAGCCTGTTGCCTGTCAAACAATGTTGAGTTGATGATGGCAAAATCATGGCTTAGCGCAGTGTTTCTCAACCTTGGAAGCTTGAAGATGGGTGGACTTCAACTCCCAGAATCCCCCAGCCAGTCCACACATCTTAGAGCTGCTAAGCTAGAGAGAAACACCACTTTAACACAAAAATCCACACCACACAGCACTAAGAGGCAAAGTTTTCCACTTTGGCTTCTGCTGACCTGTAGCCAGTGCAACAAAATGGAGGGGATCTTTGGATCACAGCAGAAAAACCCCACCACCAGAAAGAAAGAAAGAAAGAAAGAAAGAAAGAAAGAAAGAAAGAAAGAAAGAAAGAAAGAAAGAGAGAGAGAGAGAGAGAGAGAGAAAGAGAGAGAAAGAGAGAGAAAGAGAGAGAGAAAGAGAAAGAAAGAGAAGAAAGAGAGAGAGAAAAAGAATGAGAGAAAGAGAAAGAAAGAGAGAGGGAGAGAAAGAAAGAGAAAGAGAAAGAGAAAAAGAAAAAAGAGAGAGAAAGAGAGAGAGAGAAAGAGAGAAAAAGAAAGAGAAAAAAAAAGAGAGAAAAAAAAGAAAGAGAGAAAGAGAAAGAAAGAATGAGAGAAAGAGAAAGAGAAAGAAAGAGAGAGAAAAAGAAAGAGAGAAAAAAGAGGGAGAGAGAAAGAAAGAAAGAAAGAAAGAAAGAAAGAAAGAAAGAAAGAAAGAAAGAAAGAAAGAAAGAAAGAAAGAAAGAAAGAAAGAAAAAGAGCCACTGCCAGAGCGCCCAGAAGCTTTGAGCCAGGGCACCCGGCTGCCCTCCCCCCCCCCCCCCCCAAGCGCAACCCTCCAAATCTTGCGCGGAAAAGCCAACGCGATCCACACCGCGGCTTCAACAGCCAGCGAGACCCTCCCGCTTGAAAGGCGGGGGGAGAGAGAGAGAGAGAGAGAGAGAGAGAGAGAGAGAGAAAGGGGAGGAGCCCTCGTTTCTCCTGGTCCAATGAAGAGACGCCTTTGCGCCAAGCCCTCGGGAGCCGCAGCCAATGGACGGCCACCCTGCCCCTTCGTATTTATAGATCCTATTTAAAGAGCCCTCCGGAGGCTCGTTCCGGCTCTCGGGCGTGGCTGGTTTCGCGGGCTGGATCGGAATGCGGAAAAGTCGGCAAGTGGGGCTGGATTGCAAATTCTTCCCCCCCCCCCTTCCGACGACCACGTTTGCAAGCTGGCTGGGGCGGGGGATGGGGCGGTTTTGGACAAGCTGCGAAGTTTAATCGGATTTATTTCTTTTATTGCTGCGCTCTGCGACGCGGAAGAGTGGGGATGGGAAGGAGGATGGGTTCACACGCACACGGAACCCCGGATCACTGAGCACAAAAGGAGGGTGGGTTATTATTGGGTTTATCACACGTGTCATTGTCCCCATCGTCCGCAAAAGCGCCCCGCTTGGTTTATAAAGAGGGCTGTGAAATCAGCGCTGGAGGTTTTATTTTTTTAGACATCCATTTGTTTGACAATGTTCCAAAGATGCTTTTTTTCAAAAGTTTCCTTGAACTTTCTTGTTTTTCTTTGTTTGTTTTGAAGACGTTTCGCTTCTCATCCAAGAATCCTCTTCAGCTCTGACAAAGATAGTGGGGGGGGAATCCGAAGCCAGCTGGGAAAGTTGCAAATGAAAATTACATCATCTGCAGGAGGGTTGCCACAGTGGCAACATCAAGGACCAGCTATAAATCTCATTTTTCAACACCGTCCTAACTTTGAAACAGTCACAGTGTGTGGTTAGTAGCCAAGGACTACTGTATAACAGAAAGAAGGATTACCTTGAAGGGAATAGTTACATTAATTATACTGAGTTCATTTTATCAGCGTGAAATTAGAAATGAAACTCAATGTCAGTCAAAGGGAAATTCAGATGATGGGCCCAAAACAGCTGTACATCCCTGTTCTAAGGCTTGATCAAGATATCTGAGCAAATTAAAATGGTGGACAACTTTTTTTTTTAAAATTTGATTTATATGCCGCCCTTCTCCAGAGACTCAGGGCGGCTTACAATGTGTTAAGCAATAGCCTTCATACTTTTGTATATTTATACAAAGTCAGCTTATTGCCCCCAACAAACTGGGTCCTCAATTTACCCACCTTAGAAAGGATGGAAGGCTGAGTCGACCTTGAGCCTGGCTGGGATTGAACTCACAGAAATTACAGGCAGCTGGTGTTAATTGCTGCCTTTAGTAGGAGGCATTAGCTCCCTACGCTACACAGGCTCCTTTAGAGAAAACTTTAGATTTCTCGTTCACCACTATGGTTTTACTTCCCATTTCAGTTGCTATTGTCAGGTAGATTGGATACACTAGAGCACGGGTCAGCAACCTGTGGCTCCGGAGCTGCATGCGGCTCTTAGGACCCACTGCTGTGGCTCCCTGTCAGGTGATCCCACCACTGGCTGGCCCTTCCTTCCCAGTCACTCCTCGCCTGGCCTGAGAAGGTAAGAAGCAGCCAGGGTAGAGACAGAGAGTGGGAGAGAGAGAGAGAGACATAGAGAGATACAGAGAGAGGGGGAGAGAGAGAGAGACATAGAGAGATAGAGAGAGACATAGAGAGATACAGAGCGGGGGAGAGAGAGAGACATAGGGAGATACAGAGAGAGGGGGAGAGAGAGAGAGATACAGAGCGGGGGAGAGAGAGAGACATAGGGAGATACAGAGAGAGGGGGAGAGAGAGAGAGATACAGAGGGGGAGAGAAAGAGAGACATACAGAGAGGGGGAGAGAGAGAGATAGGGGGAGAGAAAGAGAGACATACAGAGAGGGGGAGAGAGATACAGAGAGAGGGGGAGAGAGAAAGAGAGATACAGAGAGGGGGAGAGAGAGACAGAGAGATACAGAGAGAGGGGGAGAGAGAGACAGAGAGGGAG
This sequence comes from Coluber constrictor foxii, assembly GCA_038048745.1. Taxonomy (NCBI): domain Eukaryota; kingdom Metazoa; phylum Chordata; class Lepidosauria; order Squamata; family Colubridae; genus Coluber; species Coluber constrictor. Next base: position 85,576,882 of record CM075964.1, on the reverse strand, counting down.
AGAGAGACAGAGATAGAGAGGAGGAGAGAGAGACAGATACAGAGAGAGGGAGAGAGAGAGACAGAGATACAGAGAGGCAGAGAGAGAGAGACATAGAGAGATACAGAGAGAGGGGGAGAGAAAGAGACATAGATACAGAGAGGGAGGGAGGGGAGAGAGATATGTCAAAAGGATTTTGTGGTTCCAGGTGATTTTTAACAACTGATTCTCTACCCTAATGACTGGCTCGGTAGGCGTGGCTAGTGGGGGGGGGGTATTTTATAGCATTTGTATGCCTTTATTGTAATTAATATTTACACAAATAGATTTGTAAGCCGGAGTTTTAGGCTGTTCTGCAAACTCACAGGAGCAACAGAGTGTAATTAAATAATTGCAGCTTAGAATTTTGTGGGGATGCTGCTTTGATACCTGATTTATGGTCTCGGTCCATAAGTCTTTAGAGCTTTTTTCTCCCAGAGGATTTCATTGTATTAACAGGGAAATACTAATTACTCAGCATTAACATCAGCAATTTGATTAACCGATTTATTGCACAGAGTGCAGCTGAGTGGCTGTACACCACCCAATATGCCCTCAATTGACCTTGCAAACCCCGGAGCTGTGCTTCCTCAACACGATAAGCCAAAACTGATTACTCATGGCTTAGGGCAGGATTGGGGAACCGTGAACCTTTCGTGACTTGTGTACTTCAATTCCCAGAATTCCTGAGCCAGCTATGCCTCCCCACCCCTGGCTCAGGAATTCTGGGAGTTGAAGTCTACAAGTCATAAAAGGCCCAAGTTCGGACTATAAGACGCACCTACTTTTTTTGGTGAGGAAAACAAGAAAAAGAAATCTGCCTCCCAGCAATTTTGCCTCGTTGCAGCAAATAGCAAATAGTCTGCTTTATTTTCATTTTCGTTTTCAGCATAGCTTGATTAGCACAAGAGAAAAAAAAAATCTGCTCCCAGCAATTTACCTCCTCGCAGCAAGCAGCAGAGGACCCCGCAAAACAGCTGAGAGTTGGGAGGCCGATCCAATCACCTTGTGCTAATTAGGCTGTGCTGAAGCTGAAACGAGCTGTTTCTTTTTTTAAAAATTTTTTTGGATAGTTATATTCCTCTTTACATTTGGTATCTCCAAATGCTTGCTTTTTTTTTAAGTATTTTTTTTTATTTTTTAAGACAAACATTTAATACATCAATCCCTTCCCTGTGGTAAAATGGTGCAAAATTTACTTGCCCATATTTTTTGGAGTATAAGACACTCCTACCTTTTTTTGGTGAGGAAAAGAAGAAAAAGAAATCTGCCTCTGCCTCCCAGCAATTTTGCCTCACTACAACAAACAGCCTGTTTTACTTTCATTTTCGTTTTCAGCATAGCTTGATTAGCACAAGAAAAAAAGAATCTGCTCCCAGCAATTTACCTCCTTGCAGCAAGCAGCAGATGCCCATGCAGCAATAGGCAATGGCAATCCCTGCAGCTTGAAACAGCTGAGAGTCGGGGACAATCAACTTGTGCTAATTAGGCTGTGCTGAAGTTGAAATGGGCTGTTTCTTCTTGCTGCTTGCTGCAAGGAGGTAAATTGCTGGGAGGCAGAGGCCAAAGGGTGGGGGGGCCAGTGGGTGAGCGGGGCTACATTTGGTGTATAAAACGCACCTAAATTTTCACTCCTTTTTTGGGGGGGGAAGTGTCTTATATTCTGAAAAATACGGTATTTGCTGCTTTGAGTAATTTATAAAAAAAGATAATAAAGGTGGGATATAAATAACATCTCCCAGTTGACTTGTTCCATTCATTCTTCCTCTGTTTCTGTTCTTGCCATCTCTGTTTTCGGCACTGACAGCAAAACATAAAGCTGTCACAGCATTCAGTTGGCAGAACATTTTAGTAATGCTAATATGGATAAAGTAAGAGCAGCAGAGAGAGAGAGCTTTAAGCCCACAGAACTTCTGTTGCAAAGTTTGACCAGATGTGTAACTGATTGTTCCTTTCCGATGTTCTCTGTGTCCTGTGTTAAATATTTGGGAGGGGGGGGAAAAAAGCTTTGAGAGCTCCAACTTAATCATCTCCAGGACAGATGGATAATTCCCTTGTTGTGACATGTGTTATTAATGATGGAATTGAAATTACGTTCAGTAGGAACGGAGACATTTTAATAGCAGCTTGCCTCTCTCTTCCTCCACCAAGTTCCTGAGTGAAGTTTTACCAATTGACATCTTTATATGGGTTTTAAAAAATATTTAAGGGACGGCTGCCAAGTTCTATAAGAGCCTGTTTTCCCCATGTTTTCCATAGTGGTTGATTCTAGGGACAAGAATATCCGACACGGTTTATATACCCATCCGGTGGAAAAACTTCATCTGATTTTTGTAGATCAAAACTTCCGAGAAAGCACACGAAGTAAAGGATTTTGTGTTTCATCAGTTGGCAATCACACTTCAGAGCTTGCCAAGTTTTTTAACAAGGTTAGTTCTGAAGTCAGGAAATGAGCGAAGCCGTAGGTGTCTTTTCAAACTTTGGAGTTTCCATCTGCTATTCATCTCTGTAAGGTTCAGAAATATCACGAAGAGAAGATGTGAAACCAACAATCCTTGCTCATGGTCACCCATGACCTAGTCACCTTTAGTCTTGACTATTGCAAAACGTTCTCCAAGGGACTGCCCTTGAAAAATATCTGGAAGCTTCGGTGGGTTCAAAATGCCACGGTCCACATAATTTTGGGGTAGATCTAGATCAGAGGTTTCAAGCTCAAGGCCCAGGGCCCAGATCCAGCTCATGGGGCCACCCTGGAAACAGCAAAGGACCGATCCGCGGTGCCTCTGCCAGCAAAAAATGGAGCTTGGGAAGGCTGCCCAACAAGGGGTGAAATTCACTTACCTTCCCTACCGGTTTGCAAATGTGCACACATGCACAGAGGCTGAAAATCGTCACAAAAAAGGGACGTCATGACGTCTGGGGGGGGGAGGGGACTTCGCGTAGTCGGCCTTACCGTATTGCACGATCTGGTAGGAACTGGCTGAATTTCACCCCTGCTTCCTGAGCTCTGTTTTCGCTGGCAGAGGATTGCAGGAAGTCATCATAGCCAAAAACTATGAGCCTGAGTAGCGTAGGGGAGTAATGCCTCCTACAAAGGCAGCATTTAAGATCCAGCTGCTGCAATTACTTGTGAGTTCAATCCCAGGCAGGCTCAAGGTCGACTCAGCCTTCCATCCTTTCTAAGGTGGGTAAATTGAGGACCCAGTTTGTGGGGGCAATAAGCTGACGTTGTATAAAATATACAAAAGTATGAAGGCTATTGCTTAACACATTGTAAGCCGCCCTGAGTCTCCGGAGAAGGGCGGCATATAAATCAAATTAAAAAAAAAAAAAAAACAGAGCTCGGGAGCCCGTTTTCACTAGCAGAGCGTTCGGGCCACCACAGGCGCTCCCGACACGAATGATGTCAAGCTGGACCTGCCACCTGCCCCTCCCCAAGGTCAAACAGCACCATGATGCTGCCCTCGTTGAAATCGAGTTTGACACCCTGATCTAGATGTTTACAGGTGTCATCTCCATCAGCTGCCAATCTGCTTCCGGGTCCAATCTGAGGTGCTGGTTGTCACCTTCAAAGCCCTACATGGCTTGGGACCAGGTTATTTGAAGGAATGTCTTTTCCCAGTGATGTCTACCGGACCCAGAAGAGCAGGGAGGCAAGGAATGTTACAGCTTGCCTGTTGTGGTTCCGTTGCCTGAGCCTGTGTCATCAGCAGGAGAGGACTCTGAGAGTGAGGGAGAGGAGTTGGCAAGGCCTCCTTCTCCAGGACCTTCCTCTCTGGCAATGCCTCCGGAGGACACCGAAGGGCAAGAGATAGGCCCAGAGCCAAGCACGTCCCCACAGCCACAGGTGGACAGTGATGAGGGTAATGAGTCTTGGCTGGACCCTTGCCAGCGTCGCAGAGACAGGCGCGCACAACAGAAGAAAAGGTGTGCCCGTGATTAGCTGACTCACTGGACCACACCCCACAGGCTATAAAAAGGGGGTGAGTTAAGCATTCAGACTCTGTGACGGACAAAACTAACTAATCCCTTGGAGTCACTTTGCATCTCGGCTTCAGATTTATTCCTGGACAATTGTTGTGGTGTGTATTTTCTTCTAAGTTGATAAAAGGTCTTGGCAACAGCTGCTGGGATTGCTGCCAAGCGTCTTATCGGACTAATTGGTTGCCTGCCAGTTTATTTAACTCCCGACTGTCTATCTGAGTGTGTGTGTGTGTGTGACAGGGACAGAACATCACCCCTTTTAAGGACGTCCATCTAACGGGACCAAGGGCCTTCTCCATGGCGGTTCCTTCCCTGTGGAACATCATCCCTGCGGAGATAAGATAGGTCCCACTTCGACCCTCTTTCGCAAGGCCCTGAAGATCTGGTTTTGCTAGAGTGGAATAAAAGGTAAAAGTTTTCCCTGTCCAATCGTGTCTGATTCTAGGGTGTGGTAATCATTCGTGGTATTCAGCCGGTTCGGGAAAATTGGTAGCGGCGACTGCGCCTCTCATCCGCCCTGGCGTAATACCGTCCTATTTAGCCACTTTTTGAGGCCAGGCACGTGTGGAAGACGCGTGCACGAGCAAAGGTGGTACGAATATGTGAAACCCATCTCTTGTGGTAATCATCTCTGTTTTCAAGAAGAGACTGAATAGCCTCCCCAACCCCTGGCCCGTGACATAGTTACTAGGCCAGGGCTCGTTCGGATCTGGGCTGTGCAAGCTGCGGGCTTGCACTCACAGCTTCATTTGTGCAAGTGCTGGTGGGGTCCCACATAAAGCTCCATTTAGGCGGGCACCTGCACCCATTAACACACCTGTCGCTCGAGTAGAACCATCCCCTCATCCGTCACCCCACTGCTCTGCCAAGTTGAGGATCGCGGCATAGAGTCTCCTGCCTGTATAGGGAATTGGAGTAGAAGACCACCAAGATTTCTTCCAACTCTGTTATTTTGCTGGAGATCAATTGCTCTTCAAAAAGAATATTTATGAAAAAATGGAAAATACCATAGAAGGGATGAGGAGTACAGACCAAGATGCCCAGGAAAGGGAGGAGTCAAATGAAGAAGGAAGAACACAAAGAGGAGATAACAATGAAAGTAATAGTGATTGATGAATTATACCAGGGGGGAACATATTAAGAGAGTTGAAAGATATGTTTGAAATGGAGGCAGGGGCCTGGGTAGAAATTTTAGAAACTAGGCAGTGGAAGACGATAGAGGTGGGAGGAACACCTAGATTGGGCATCCAAGAAATAGACATAGATGGGGATTTAAGAGAAGAATTTGGGAGGCAAGTAAAAAAAAAAGCATAGCAATTAAAGTATTGAAGCGGGCAAGAGATGATGGATAGATAATTTTCTTGTTTATTGTTCTGATTCGCTTTTCCTTTTTCCTCTCTTTTAAAGCATAGCAATTGAAGTATGAAGCGGGCAAGAGATGATGGATGGATGATTCCTTTTTTTTTGTTGTTTTTGTTTATTTATTGGTTCAATTTTATATGCCACCCTTCTCCGGAGACTCAGGGCGGCTTACAATGTGTTAAGCAATAGCCTTCATACTTTTGTATATACCTGCTTAGTAGGGCTTTCAGCCCCTCCCTAAGCGGCGTTCTTTTTTATACAAAGTCATCTTACTGCCCCCACAATCTGGGTCCTCATTTTACCTACCTTGGAAGGACGGAAGGCTGAGTCAACCTTGAGCCTGGTGAGATTTGAACTCGCAGTAATTGCAGGCAGCTGTCAGCTAAGTGCTACTTAATAGCACTTTAGTCCGCTGCTCCACCAAGGCTTCTGTTCTGAGTTACTTCTCTCCCCCCCCCCCCCTTATTCTTTTTTTTTCTTTTCTCTTAAGGCAGGTGACATGATTAAAAGTTAGACAGGAAAGAATGAAGGGTGACATGATTAAAAGCTAGAATAAGTGAGAGAAATGTAAGGGGAATATTAATGTATACATTTTTATTTTATAAAATGAAAGTAATAATGGGAAAATGTGGACTAATTGAATAATGATAGACTGCAACCTAACATAGATGTGTATTGTTATTAGAAATACGTAAGTTGATTGAATGTAATAATTATGTTTAATTTGATCAGTTTCATTTGTATTGGAATGTATGGTGCCCAGATGCTACGCTGTTCACACATTGATTTGACATTTTTATATAAATAAAAAATAAAAATAAAAAACTTCTTTAAAAAAATAATATTTATTTAATACCAGGATGTGCAGCTAAAAAAAAATTGTTGGGTTAAGTCTAACTGCCACATCATGAATTAACACTGTGGTTTTGGGCACAGTCAAGTTCCTTTTTCATCAAACCAGGTTCCTTGCGGTTAGTGCATAGAAAGCTGACTCTTCACGATTCCGCCATCATATCCAACATTCTTGAATACAGCTGGCAGAAGTTAAAACTAAATAAAACTAAAACAAACTTGGGCTAGTTTGAAAGAGTTTGGAGGAAAGGATATTTAGATTTCAAAGAGAGTTAGGCAGCATGCAAATTTCATTAATAAATAGATCAATGACCATTTTCACACATGACTGTTGCAACTTCCCCATGGTCACATGATCAAAAGTTGGATGCTTGGCAACTGACTCATATTTATGACGGTTGCAGGGTCCCTGGGGTCATGTGATCACCTTTGGCGACCTTCTGACAAGCAACGTCAATGGGGAAGCCAGATTCACTTAATAACCATGTTACTCACTTAACAACCATAGTGGTTCACTTAACAGTGACAAAGGTTGTAAAATGGAGCTCAATTCACTTAATAATGGTCTTGCTTAGCAACAGAAATTTTAGGCTCCATGGTGGTCATAAGTCGAGGACTACCTTCATGATGCCATTCACAAGCATAAGGTCTGTTAATAAATAAAGTTTATTAGTTTAAAGTTTAAACAAACTAACAAGGTCCTTATGCTTAAGTTATGCTTATGCTTAAGCATGACAAAATGAGTTGTCACCATTTTGCAATATCCTTGCACGTTCTTCAAGTACTGGGTTCTCACATTCTTCAAAGCAATAATGGTGCCGGGTTGGTTCTAGCTTCAGTTCCCTTCAAAATGGTGGCCATTTCAATGGCCACCATTTTGAATGTCCCACTGAGTTCTATGGAGTTTCCTCTTTCGTAAATGAGAATGTGAGGATGATTTTAGTGGAGTTTTGTGCCCGGAAGATAGAACCTCACAAAGATACAAAGACTTTCTACAGCTACCATACTTTTTGGAGTATAAGACACACTTTTTCCCTCCCTAAAAGAGGGTGGAAATTTTGGTGTGTCTTATACACTGAATACAGCCAGTTTTGGTCTCCCTGCACATCCTGTTTTTGCCAAAAACAGGGTCATTTTTCGCAAAAGTGGGACACGCAGAGGGTTTGGGAAGTCTGCAGAATGCTCTTGTGGGCTGGGGAGGGCAAAGATGTGATGCATGGGGGGTTTGGGAGGCCAAAAACGGCCCCGTTTTTGCCCTCCCCAGCCCAAAGGAGTACTCTGCAGGCCTCTTAAACCCTCTGCAGGCCCCGTTTTTGTGAAAAACAGGCCCATTTTTGGCTTCCCAAACCCCTCATGCGTCACATTTTTGCCCTCCCCAGCCCTCAGGAGCACTCTGTAGGCCTCCCAAACCCTCTGCTCATCCTGTTTTTGTGAAAAACGGGACACACAGAGAGTTTGGGAGGCCTGTAGAGTGCTCCTGGGGGCTGGGGAGGGCAAAAACTTTTTTTTCCTTGTTTACCTCTTCAAAATCTTGGTGCATCTTATAGTCTGTAAAATATGGTAGTTTGAAACTGGATGTCTGCAGGGTAGAGCCATAAAAATCAAGATGTCCATAAATAATAATTTATGGGTATTATCTTAACTAATTAATTGATGTTTTCTTTTTCTTTTATCAGTTTATTTATATACTTTCCATTTACATACACAAGTGCTTGGTGAGCAGCGTATTGTCGGGGTCAATCTGCTTATATAATAATATTTTTTTCTAACTCCTAATGTCTACCTCTGTCATCCAACCATTTGTAAAACAAATCCCATGTTTAAAATACTCTATATCTTCCCTTTCTTTTATCTTTAACATCAATCTGTCCATTTCTGCACAAACTTAAGATTTAATTACATCTTCTTCTATGGGTGTATTCTCATTTTTCAACATTGATGTTATCTTGTTGGGTAATGAAACAACTGCAAGTAAAGTAATCGCTTCGTTCAAAATTATGACAGATCTCTGGAGATACATCTGTGTGTGGGTTGCAGATCATATCTAGAGGGAAACATCACTTGCATTTAAGCCCAACATTAGCCACAGGAGGAACCGAAAAGAGAACTAAGAAGTCTTTGAACTTAAGAAAAAAATTCCCAACAAATGAGAACAATTAACCAGTGGAACGGTCTGACTTCAAAACTTGTGGTTGCTCCATCACTGGAGTTTTTAAAGAAGAGAATGGAGAGTCAATTGTCTGGGATGGTATAAGGCCGTGATGGCGAACCTATGGCACGGGTGCCACACGTGGCATGGGGAGCCATATTGGTGGGCACGTGAGTGTTGCCCAAACACGTGTGTACCTTCTGTGCATCCACGGCCTCCTGTGCATGTGCTTTGCTCATGCGCACGGCTTGCACGCATGCATGTGGCTTAAAAAAACACCGCTAAATAGAACGGCATAGTGCCAGCGGGTGGGCGGGCCCACCTCACCCGCGGGTTGCAACAAACGTTTCACCTGAACCAGTCTGAACCGGCTGAATCCCACGACCGATACCAGCCATTTCTTGGATCCTATTTATAAATCTGTCTCCAAAATTCATCATTTTCAACTGTTTTATCATAAATTGCCAATTCACGTTGTCAAACGCCTTTTGTGCATCTAAAAATTACAATGCTATTTGTTTCTCTGAGTGTAATTCATAATTTTCTAATGTGTTTAATATAGTTCGCATATTCTCTCTAATTTGTCTTTTTAGTAAGAAGCCATTTTGGTTCAAATGTATAAAATCGTTTAATAATTTTTTAAATCTTTCAGCCATGATTGATGCAAAAATCTTATAATCCGTGTTTAATAAAGATACCGGTCTATAATTCTTTATCAGTTGCAGATCTGCCTCTTCTTTTGGTATTAAAGTTATATATGCTTCCATCCATGAGTCCGGAATATTAGCTTTAAGTAATAGTTCATTGAATACTTGCAACATCTTACAGGGATGTAAGAATACTTACAGCCATTTCTTATTAGGGCCAAGCATTGTTTTTTACCCTTTCAAATCAACTGTGCTCTACATTAAAGCTGCATAGGCTGCTTTACATTAAAGCTGCACAGGCTGGAAAAAAAGATTCAATGGATTCGCAGTTTGCAATTTCATTATGCTGGGGGGGGGGGGGGAAGAGCCCAGGAATATTGCTACTATGTGGGTCAAGTTGGCATCTGTAGAACCTCTCAGCAGAAAAAAATTTTTTTTCCTTTTGCAGTCCACAGAGAAAATGTCAAATTGTCCCCCTGATGACTCAACTCTTATTGAGTAGAAGTGCTGGATGCATCAAAGATGGGAAGTTAAGCGTACAGAAGAAGGAAGCCCGGATGAATTACGCTTCCTCTCTTTGATCCATGCCCACAACACTGGAAGTGAGATCTCTGCATTTTCCCTTCACCGCTTAAAAGCATGAAAAAAAAAATCCAAAACAGGGATCGAAGAAGATCCTTGACAGCTATCTGTCAAGGTTCCAAGTAATACGTCCCATTCAATAAGAACATTGAGGCAGGCATATTCCTCAAAGACCATTTTATTGGAACATATCAAATTGGCATTTTCTCGGTGAAAAACCGACTCTAAGTTCCCGTCGGTTTTTCACTCAATTTTTTTTAAAAAATTGATTTATATGCCGCCCTTTTCCAGAGACTCAGGGCGGCTTACAATGCATTAAGCAATAGCCTTCATACTTTTGTATATTTTATACAAAGTCAGCTTATTGCCCCTACAAACTGGTTCCTCAATTTACCTACCTTAAAAAGGATGGAAGGCTGAGTCAACCTTGAGCCTGGTGAGATTCGAACTTACAGTCCTTGCAGACAGCTGGTGTTTAATTACAATGCTTTAGTCTGCTGAGCTATCCAGGCTCAAAGTGAAACTTTGTCACTTCCCCCCCAGAGTCACCGGTCACATGGTCCAACCAGCATGTAGGCCAGTTGTTAGGTGACCTCAAGTCTCCATCTTTCGAACATCTGTACCAACGTCCTTGATTCCCAGGGGAAAGAATTTTATTTTGGCTACAGCACCCCAGCTATCTCTACATTCTCCTCCAGGGGGGGGGGAGCTATCTCTTCCCCCCAGCTATCTCTACATCCCCCTCCCTGGCCCCTTTGCTCCATGCTGTGTCAGCTCTGAAGCTGTGAGAAGAAGAAACTCTCTAGAGAAAACTACAAAATGGTCACAGTTCGGCCAACTTCAGGGTTGACATCCATTGGATCAATGGCCCCATGGCTGGACATCTTCAAGATTGTTCATGCATCTATCTTGGTTTGTTATATCGTATCTGCACAATCTGCTAAGCAATCATCAACCAGGATCTACAAACCTTAGGAACACACGGCAAGCCACAAATCAGCAGAATATATAAGGGCATTGACTGGTGTTTCTCAACTTTGGCAACTTTAAGATTTGTGGACTTCAACTCCCAGAATTCCACTGCTAGTGCTGTTTGTACAGTCAAAGACAACATGGTTTGTCTTCAAACAATGTCCTTCCTTGGCTTTCTGAGTTGACCTTTTTTTCTAGGCAGACTACATACAGTGAATTCTAAAGTCAATAAATTGAGGGAAAACTAACCCGGATTAGAACAAACCAAACTTCAGAAATTATACCCCAAAGGTGCTTTTTCAAACTGCAATCCAACTTTCTTTGTTTTTTCTTTTGAACACGTTTCGCTTCTCATCCAAGAAGCATCTTCAAGACCAAATCTGGATTATAACTAGCCAAATTTCAGAAGTTATGTCCGAAAGGCACTTTTTTCAAAAGGCAACTGGACTTTCAGAAGTGTGCAGCAGCTGCCAAAAAGCCAACACAGTTCTAGGCTGTGACAGAGAGAGAGAATCAAGATCACGTGAAGTGTTAATACCACTTTATAATGCCTTGGTAAGGCCACACTTGGAATACTGCATTCAGTTTTGGTCACCACGATGTAAAAAAGATGTGGAGACTCTAGAAAGAGTGCAGAGAAGAGCAACAAAGAAGATGAGGGGACTAGAGGCTAAACATATGAAGAACGATTGCAGGAACTGGGTATGTCTAGTTTAATGAAGAGAAGGTCTAGGGGAGACATGATAGCAGAGTTCCAATATCTCAGGGGTTGCCACAAAGAAGAGGGGAGTCTCCAAAGCACCTGAGGATAGAACAAGAAGCGATGGGTGGAAACTAATCAAGGAGAGAAGCAACTTAGAACTGAGGAGAAATTTCCTGACAGAACAATTAATAAGTGGAACAACTTGCTTGCAGAAGTTGTGAACACTGGAAATTTTTAAGATGATGTTGGATAACCATTTGTCTGAAGTGGTATAGGGTTTCTTGCCTGGGCAGGGGGTTGGACTAAAAGACCTCCAAGGTCCCTTCCAACTCTGTTCTTCTATCCTATTCCATTCTTCGGGGGTTTTTTCCTTCTCTTGGAGACATTTTGCTTCTCATCCAAGAAGCTTCTTCAAAACCAAGATGTCCATGACCGAGAAGCTCCATAGATATCCAGAAGTTACGCGAACACAGCCTCTATTTTTTTAAAATCTGCCTTGGTACGGGTGTTTTGTGAAGACAGCCCCTTGAAATCAAGAGGGCGGGAGGTTGTTGGAAGAAATATCCATCTGTGGTTCAGTCCCAAGTGGGGAGAAAGACACTGGAAAAATGGAGGCTGATTAGAAAGATGGTTTATTGATGAACAGGATCACATGGGCTTTGAGGTCCTGGGCAACTGACCACATTGAGTGGAGAGTGAGGGTTATTTATACTCTTTATGGGCTTTGAACTTGAGCTTCCTGTTCCTGTGGCAAGAGCCTGTATTCTATTGGTTGTTGTAGGGGATCAGTTTACAGTAGTGGCCAAAATTGTGGAAACCTTTTGGGAAAAGTGTATTTTCTAAAACTAGCTAATAACACCAATTTTTTTTAAGAGTAGTACCATAAAATTATATATCAATGGAAAGATAATTTAGTCAAGGATGTAATGCAGTAACTATTTTGAAGGATTTGCTATTAGAATAGCAGTTACAGTATAAAGACGAAAAGTGAAACTTATGGTCACCATAGAAAAAACAAGATATACAAAAATGATCACCATGTCACTTAATACTTAGTTGGGTAGCCTTTAGCATGAATTATGGCCTTACAATGTCTTCCCATGGTCTTTTAGTTCTGCAGCTGTTATAATGTGAAACCAAGATTGAATGATGGCTTCTATTAACTGGGTTTTATTGTTGGGTCGCTTCTGATTAATAAGTTTCTTTAGTCAGCTCCATATTTTTAATTGGGTTAAGGTTTGGGCTATTCCCAGGCCATTCCAACAGTGGAATAGGATTATCTTGAAACTCCCCCCTCAAAAGTGGCGTTATTAGCCATCAAGCCTTAAAAATACGCCTTTTCCAAAAGGTTTCCACAATTTTGCCACTACTTAGAGATGGTATTCAGCAGGTTCTGACCAGTTCTGGAGAACCGGTAGCGGAAATTTTGAGTAGTTCGGAGAACCGATAAATACCACTTCTGACTGGCTCCAGTCCCATCTATTCTCTGCCTCCCAAGTCCCAGCTGATTGAGAGGAAATGGGGATTTTACAGTATCCTTCCCCTGCCACACCCACAGAACCAATAGTAAACAATTTTGAATCCCACCACTGCCACTACTGTAGTATCTGTTTGGGGGCGGGAATTGTGGCTTTGAGTTTCTGTCTCCCTTTCTCTTTTAGGGGAAATATAATATTCTGTCTTTTTAAATATTTCCTAAAATATTTCATTCTTCTGGGTGGGGATGGGCGCTAATTTTCTACAAGGTGTAAAGGCCCCAATTGGCTAAAATGCTGTCGGAGGAAGCCAGGAACTCCAGATTGGAGGGTAGAAAGACGTAAGCAAGCTGTTTACTCATGGCAGGTTTAACCATGGAGATGAGTGACACGAAGCACGGAGAGATTTATTGTTGATTGTAGGCTAAAGTGCATTTCAAAGGAAGGGAAGAGGAAATGAATCATTTTGCAGAAAGGAAAATATTCGATTTGGTATTTATTAAGAGATGGCGGGGGGTGGGAGGTAAAGCCAAGCACTTGCTATCAATGGGGGCGGGGGGAATGAAAGAACAGGTTGCAAGTTATCTTTAAAGCCTGCCTTGGATGGGAACGGTGCCCACAAACTCGAGATTGGAAAGTTGGCACGCTCTTCTCGCTTGGCAAGTCTTTGAATGAGTCTTATGAAATTGACAGCTGCGGGTCCTTCAAAGAGTCATCCCTCTCTAAAGGCAGTGATTTTTCCAACTTGGAAACGTTTATGAGGTGTAGACTTCAACTCCCAGAATTCCCCAGCCAGCATTGGTTGATTGAGGAATTCTGGGTGTTGAAGTCCACAAGCCTTAAAAGTGGTCAGTGTTGGACACCCCTGATTTAAATGATAAGGTTTCAAATAACAATCTTGCTGTTAGTTACCATCATTGAAACATGAAATTATTATATGTAGGTGCGCATCTGTGCTGATCTACACACACATATATATCAGAAGTGGTATTCAGCAGGTTCTGACCAATTCTGGAGAACCAGTAACAGAAATTTTGCTCAGGTAAATACCACCTCTGACTGGCCCCGCCCCCATTTATTCTCTCCCTCCCGAGTCCCCGCTGATCGGGAGGAAATGGGGATTTTGCAATAAGCTTCCCCTGGAGTGGGGAGGGAATGGAGATTTTACAGTATTCTTCCCCCTGCCATGCCCACCAAGCCATGCCCACCAAGTCATGCCACGCCCACAGAACCGGTAGTAAAAAAAATTGAATCCCACCACTGGGTAGCGGTGACCACAGGTGAGGGTGGGCCCGGCCACCTGACCCGGCTCCAAGTCGTGCTATTTAGGCACATTTTTGAGGCCGGGCGCATGCAATGAGAGCAGAGTTGGTTTGCAGCAGGTTCGGACCAGTTCTGGAGAACCGGTAGCTGAATGTTTGAGTAGTTCGGTAGTAAAAATCCTGACTGGCCCCGGTCCTAACTCTTCTCTGCCTCCCACGTCCCAGCTGATCGGGAGGAAATGGGGATTTTGCAATAACCTTCCCCTGGAGTGGGGTAGGAATCAGTGGTGGGTTGCTCCCGGTTCGGTTTGGCTGAGCCGGTAGCGGTGATGATGTGACGTCACTGAACCAGTTCGCTGTGTTTGGGAGCTGGGCCCTTCTGCCCGCCCCCGCATTATTCCTACCTTTATTTTATTTTTTTGTAGCCCAGTTGATAGGCGCGGAAGAGTGGATTGCTGCACCTCAGCTGGGCAGATACCTAACACGCTTGCGTGGAGCGCAAGATCGGCGTGTATGCGAGCAAAATGAGCATGCACACGGAGATCACGTGCAAAGCGCGTGGAAAAAAAGAACCGATGGTAACACCAGTTGGAACCCACCACTGGTGGGAATGGAGATTTTACAGTATCCTTCCCCTGCCATGCCCACCAAGCCACACCCACAGAACTGGTAGTAAAAAAATTTTAAACCCACCACTGGCTGACAGCACACAGGTGGTAAAGTGAAACCCACCCGATACACACCCATTTAAAGAAATACAACAGAAGGTTGGAGATGCGTGGATGAATAGATAATAATATAGATTTATATATTTCTATAGATGGTAAGGAAGTGATATCCAGCCCAGCCTCAAAACTTAAGATTCCCTTGCAACAATAGCTCTGCAATAAATACATATTTTATGCGTTAGTGAAAGATGGCTTTATAACATATTACGCAGAATAATAGAAGCGTTTGTGCAAATAAGCCTGGATCCTGGCTCAAAAGACAAGAGCTATTCTTTTCCCAGCCTGGCACAACTTTTAGATTTTTCAACTAACTGTGTTACACCCACGTGGCTTGTGCAAAGTTGGACTAAACTAGGGGAAAAAAACTCTGCACAATGCAATTTTGGGGGGGGGGGGGGACGGAGATAGGGCCTTCTACAAATTAGCAGGTGGGTGAAAAAAAAAAGAAAACAGAAAGTAGTTATATTTAATTCCCTTTGTATGTGTGTGTGTTTACATGGGTGCACGTCGGAGGTGGGTTTCAGCAGGTTCTGACCAGTTCTGGAGAACTGGTAGAGGAAATTTTGAGTAGGTCGGAGAACTGGTAGTAAAAATTCTGACTGGCCCCGCCCCCATCTATTTTCTGCCTCCTTATTTATTTATTTATTTATTTATTAATCAAATTTCTATACCGCCCTTCTCCTTCCGGACTCAGGGCGGTGAACAGCCAATTTAAAACCAATACAATACAATAAGTTAAAACGTACTAAAATCAATATAAATTTAGGCTGAAAATATACCGAATAAAAACACTAAAACTCTAAAAATTTAAAATAATTTAAAATATTTAAAAATAGGAGGGATCAGGCAAGTCCGGCAAGTTGGAAGAAATGAGTCTTCAACGCCCGACGAAAGGTCCGGAGGTCAGCGATAGTTCTCAGATCTGGAGGGAGATCGTTCCAGAGGGTGGGGGCTACCACAGAGAATGCTCTCCCCCTGGGGGTCGCCAGCTGGCACTGTCTGGCCGACGGCACCCTGAGGAGGCCCTCTCTGTGGGAGCGAACCGGCCGGTGGGAGGCAATAGGTGGCAGAAGGCGGTCCCGTAAGTACCCTGGTCCTAAGCCATGGAGCGCTTTAAAGGTGATTACCAACACCTTGAAACGCACCCGGAAATCAACCAGCAACCAATGCAGCTCACGCAGGAGAGGTGTCACATGGGAGCGCCCTGTCGCTCCCTTAATCCCCCGCGCGGCCGCATTCTGTACCAGTTGAAGCCTCCGGATGCATCCCAAGGGGAGCCCCATGTAGAGAGCATTACAGTAGTCCAAGCGAGACGTGACGAGCGCCTGAGTGACTGTGCGTAGGGAGTCCCGATCTAGAAAGGGCCGCAACTGGCGTATCAGGCGGACCTGATAAAAAGCTCCCCTGGCCACAGCTGTCGTATGCTCCTCTAAAGACAGCTGTGGATCCAGGAGGACGCCCAAGTTGCGCACCCTTTCCGTGGGGGCCAATGATTCGCCCCCAATAACCAACGATGGAGTCAGTTGGCTATATCGGGACGCCGGCAGCCACAGCCACTTGGTCTTGGAGGGGTTGAGTCGAAGCCTGTTTCTCCCCATCCAGACCCGCACAGCTTCAAGGCACTGGGACATCACTTCCACGGCATCGTTGGGGTGGTCTGGGGTGGAAATGTACAGCTGAGTGTCATCAGCGTACTGATGGAATTCCACCCCAAAACCACGGATGATCTCACCCAGCGGCTTTACATAAATGTTGAACAGAAGGGGCGAGAGGACCGACCCTTGTGGCATCCCACACACTAGGCGCCTCGGGGTCGACCGCTGCCCCCGTCAACACCGATTGCGTCCGGTCGGAGAGGTAGGAGGAGAAACCACCGCAGAACGGTGCCCCCCACCCCCAATCCCTCCAACCGGCGCAACATGATACCATGGTCGATGGTATCAAAAGCCGCTGAGAGGTCCAACAGCACCAGGATAGAGGAGTACCCCCTACCCCGGGCCCTCCAGAGATCATCCACCAACGCGACCAATGCCGTTTCGGTGCTGTAACCAGACCTGAAGCCGGACTGGAGCGGGTCTAAATAGACAGCTTCATCCAGGTACCGGGGGAGCTGCCGCGCCACCACACTCTCAACAACCTTCGCTAGAAAGGGAAGGTTGGAGACAGGACGATAATTTACCAAAACAGCCGGGTCCAGGGAGGGCTTCTTGAGGAGGGGCCTCACCACCGCCTCCTTCAAGGCAGGCGGAAGGACACCCTCACTCAAAGAAGCATTTATAATCTCCTGGAGCCAGCCTCGTGTAACCTCCCGGGAGGCCAGCACCAACCAGGAGGGACATGGGTCCAATAAACATGTGGTAGCGTTCAGTCTACCCAGGATCCTGTCCACCTCCTCAGGAGCCACAGGATCGAACTCAGCCCAGATAACACTCTCAAGACGGGGCTCGGTCACCTTGCCCGAACTAACCCAGTCAGAGGCCAGCTCATCCTGAATCTGAGTTATTTTATCATCCAGATATTGAACAAAATCCTCAGCACGTCCCTGCAAGGGATCCTCCCGCCAATTGGAAGGAAATGGGGATTTTGCAGTATCCTTCCCCTGGAATGGGGTGGGAATGGAGATTTTACAGTATCCTTCCCCTGCCATGCCCACCAAGCCATGCCTACCAAGCCACACCCACAGAATCGGTAGTAAAAAAATTTGAAACCCACCCCTGGTGCACGTAACAAATGATCCTGCCTCAGAGATTTTCTGCGAAAAGAAAATGAAATGCACAGAATCTAGAATATTCGTTCTTTTCATGGAAAAGGTGAGCTGAACCGAGATTGTTCTGCTAGGACAGATATGGTTTTGCTCTTTACATTTGCTCTTTTTTTTTTCCTGATGGAAGATGTACGATTTGTTTTTTTTTATTTATTTTGCTTCAAATCTTTTAGTCTTGACTCGCGGTTTGCCTGGAGGAGTCCTTGCGGTGTTCTTGGCACTATTTTGTGAAGTGCTTTGTTGTTGCCTCCTTCTTCTTCTGGGGGTGGGGGGAGAGGGAGAGGGAGTCACACAGATGGTTTTGTGCCCAAGGCTCCCCTTGACGAGCACACGGAGGCTCCAACTGGTCCAGAATGCTGCGCGGGTGATTATGGGCGGAGCTCGTTGCGCCCATGTGACACCTCTCCGGTACGAGCTGCACTGGCTCCCAGTGGTCTTCCGGGTGCGATTCAAGGTGTTGGTTAACACCTTTAAAGCACTCTATGGCTTAGGACCTGGGTATCTACAAAACTATCTTCTGCCACCAATAGTAAGGAGCCTGAGTGGCGTAGGAGGCTAATGCCTCCTACTAAGGCAGCATTTATCATCCAGCTGCCTGCAATTACTGTGAGTTCAATCCTCCCCAGGCTCAAGGTCGACTCAGCCTTCCATTCTTTCTAAAGTGGGTAAATTGAGGATCCAGTTTGTGGGGGCAATAAGCTGACTTTGTATAAATATACAAAAGTATGTAACGCATTGTAAGCCGCCCTGAGTCTCCAGAGAAGGGCGGCATATAAATCAAATTTAAAAAAAAATAGCCTCCCACCCATCAGTCCACTCTCACAGAGAGGGACTCCTCAGGGTGCCGTCAGTCAAACTATGTCGACTGGCGACCCCCAGGGGGAGGGCCTTCTCTGTGAAGGCTCCAGCCCTGTGGAATGAACTGCCCCCGGATATACGTAACATCCCCGACCTTCGTACTTTCCGCCGTGCCCTCAAGACCCTGATGTTCCAACAGGCGGGGCTAAACAGTTAAACAATTTTAAATTTGTCATTTTAATTTTGGGTTTTTAATTTTATTGGGCCAAATTGTATAATAATTTTAAATTGTAATTTTATGAATGTTTGTGTGTTTGTGTTTTTATCTTGGCTGTACACCGCCCTGAGTCCTTCGGGAGAAGGGCGGTATAGAAATAAAATTAAAGTAAAGTAAAAGTATAATCCGTGGCTTCCTGATTTAGCATTTAGCAATAGCACTTAGACATATATACTTCTTCACAGTGCTTTTACAGCCCTCTCTAAGTCAGCCTATTGCCCCCATGAATCTGGGTCCCCATTTTACTGACCTGGGAAGGGCGGAAGGCTGAGTCAACCTTGACCGATCAGGATCGAACTCCAGACTGTGGGCAGTGTTTGCCTGCAATACTGCATTGTAATCAGCGCATCACCAGTAGTTCTCAACTTATGATAGGTTGTTTAATCCGTTGTTACCATTCAAAGTCACAACGGACCCTCACAAAAGCGATTTACGTAACACGTTTTTGAGGTAACGGCTACTGCATTTTTGTCTGTCTGCAGCATCCTGCATCATTTTTGCCCAAAACAAGGTTCACTTCCAGTTTTAGGCAAAAACGCCATATAGGAAAAAAGGGGGTTGCTGAACTATTGCAATATTTACGTAAATGACCACCACAAAATAAAGATTGTAAAATTGGTTCCGCCAAGTGAGGATCTGCTTTGCAACCATCACAACCTACGACCGTGAGGGGTAGACTCCATTATGGTCATAAATTGAGGTCGTAAATTTATAGTCCAATGCTTCCACCACTAGAGCAAACCGGCTGTGAATACATATTGTTTGCTGTTTTCTTGGCAAGGTTTTTCAGAAGTGGCTTGCCATTGCCTTCTTCTTAGGGCTGAGAGAGAGTGGTTGGCCCAAGGTCACGCAGCTAGTGCCTAAGGTAGAACTGGTAGTTCCTTGGTTGTTTATGCAGATTCTTAAGTCATCCAAGTCAAGTTTCCCCCCAAGGTGCTTTTTCAAAAGCCTATCAAACTTTCTTGGGTTTTTCCTTGAAGATGTTTCGCTTCTCATCCCAGAAACTTTATCAGTTCTGACTCGTTTCCTGGTTCCTATCCAATGGTGAAATCTGAATCGGTTTACTACCGGTTCGCTGGCTGTGCATGCGTAGTGCACACCATGCACCAAATGCGAGGTGTGCACGCCAAAAGGAGGGATGCAGTAAGAACAGCGCGCGAGGAGGAGGGGATCAGTTGTGGCGCATTGCTTTTAAAAGTTAAAAAAAAAGCCTCTGACGATCGCGCTGCTCAACCGGGATTGTCAGAGGTTGTTTTTTTTTTTACCTTTTAAAAGCATTTTTTCTACAAATTCTTCGGCTGAAGAGGTTGTAGAAAAAATGCTCTTAAAAGGCTCTGATGATCCCAGCTGAGCCGCACAATCATCAGAGGCTTTTTTTTTAACTTTTAAATGCATTTTTTTCTACAAACGAAGAGGGCATGGGGGGCGGACTGGAGGGATTTTTGCTACCGGTTCTCTGAACCACCTGCCGCCATTGCTACCGGATCAGGCAATCTGGTCCGAACCTGGAACATTTCACCCCCGTTCCTATCCCAAAGTGGCTCTTAGTTCAATATCCCCTCATTTTATATAAGTTCTCAAACTCTTACGTAGCCAGTGATGCTCTGTTACTATGGTACTCTTGCTGATCTAACTGCGTTTCCCCCCCGCTTTCTTAAGCACCAAGAATCAGGTAAAATGCAACCAGAATAGGGAGATGCGATTATAATCCAGAGAAATTCACAAAATCCTGTTGTTTATCCAAATTCCAAATGACAGAGCCTTGGTGGCGCAGCAGCTTAAAATGGTGTTCAAGTGACACCAGCTGCCTGCAATTACTGCAAGTTCAAATCTTATCAGGCTCGAGGTAGACTCAGCCTTCCATCCTTTCAAAGGTAGGTAAAATGAGGACCCAGATTGTGGGGGCAATAAGCTGACTTTGTATAAAAAAGAACACCTCTTGGGGGGGGGGGCAAAAGCCCTAAGCAGGTATATACAAAAGTATGAAGGCTATTGCTTAACGCATTGTAAGCCGCCCTGAGTCTCCGGAGAAGGGCGGCATATAAATTAAATTTTAAAAAAAATCACTTAAGGGTTTTTTTCCCCCCTCTCCTACCTGTATCTTCCAGTCAATGCATGAGAACGATGTTTCATCGGATCTTCCCAAACGTTTTAGCAACCCTGAAAATGTTGCCCTAATCAAACCTTTTGATTTGATTTCCAAAAGGCCTGGCCTTCATCCACCTTGGAAGTTATGGGTCATTGTTTCTCAACGGAGTAACTCAAATTGCCAGATTATTGAGTGGGAATGTACTCCTTGGCTCGGTGCCTGGGCTCTCGCCTGTCAAAACGATGACCAATACCCAGTATATCTTTTAAGTCTAGCTCCTAACCAGGGGTAAAATGCTCCTGGTTCAGACCGGATCACCCGATCCGGTAACGATGGAGGCGGGTGGTTCAGAGAACCGGTAGCAAAAATCCCTGTCCCCCCCCCCCATGCCTAGCTGAGCTGCGCAATCATCAGAGGCTTTTTTTTTTTAGTTTTTAAAAGCATTTTTTCTACAACCTCTTCAGAGGTTGTAGAAAAAATGCTTTTAAAAGCCTCTGATGATCCAAGCTGAGTTGCCTGATCGGCAAAGGCTTTTTTTCTTTTAAAGAAAAGACAAGACTGGAGGCTAAAACATATGAAGAATGGTTGCAGGAACTGGGTATGTCTAGTTTGATGAAAAGAAGGACTGGGGAAGACATGATAGCAGAGTTCCAATATCTCAGGGGTTGCCACAAAGAAGAGGGAGTCAAGCTATTCTCCAAAGCGCCTCAAGGCAGGACAAGAAGCAATGGGTGGAAAGTAACCAAGGAGAGAAGCAATTTAGAACTAAGGAGACATTTCCTGACAGTGAGAACAATTAATCAGTGGAACAACTTACCTCCAGGGGCTGTGAATGCTCCAACAATGGAAGTTTTTAAGATGTTGTCCGAAGTGGTGTAGGGTTTCTTGCCTAAGCAGGAGTTGGACTAGAAGACCTCCAACTCTGTTATTCTATTCTAACTCAGAAATTACATCTATGACAAGGTCAAATTATCCTACCTTGGACACCTGAAAAGACGATCTAGGTATTTGGAGGAAGTTCTAGGGCTGAGAAAGGTGGAAGCAAGGTGTATGAATTCAGTTACAGTAGTGTTGAAGGCACCATTGGAAGTCCTGAAAAGACCAGGCTATCAACAGGTCGTCTTGAAGAAAACCCATCAATGTGGTTCTTAAGAGTCAAGTGTGACTCAATGGCATCTAATCAGTTAAAAAAACGAAGTAGCGAAGATCTTATCACCTCCTTTAAAAGCAAACCCCCAAGAATAAATTCCCGAAGAAATTTGAGAGATAGTTTGTACTAGTGGTGAAGGTACCAGGCTAGAAACCAGGAGATAGTGAATTCTAATCCTGCTTTAGCCATGTAAGCTGGCTAGGTGACTTTAGGTCAATCACCAGGAGACTGGGAGTTCTAGTCGTTTTAGGCATGTAAACCAGCTGGGTGACTTTGGGCCAATTACCAGGAGATTGGGAGTTCTAGTTTTGCCTTAGGCATGAAAACCAACTGAGTGACTTTGGGCCAATTACCAGGAGATTGGGAGTTCTAGTTTTGCTTAAGCATGAAAACCAACTGAGTGACTTTGGGCCAATTACCAGGAGATTGGGAGTTCTAGTTTTGCCTTAGGCATGAAAACCAACTGGGTGATTTTGGGCCAATCACCAGGAGACTGGGAGTTCTAGTTCTTGTTCTGCCTTAGGCATGAAAACCAGCTGGATGACTTTGGGCCAATTACCTGGAAATTGGGAGTTCTAGTTCTGCCTTAGGCATGAAAACCAGCTGGGTAACTTTGGGCCAGCCACTCTTCCTTTGCCCAATTCATCTCACAGGGTGGTTGTTGTGGGAAAAATGGGAGGAAGGAGTGTTAGGTATGTTTGCTGCCTTTAATTTTTTTTTTTATAAAGAAAATAAAGTCGATATAAAAATACAAGTTTAATCAAGCTTTATGCCCTTTTTGACTCTAACCAAAACCCATTTCCCCTTTAGAAAACAAAACGAGCAAAACTGGTAAGTTAAAAAAGAAAAGCACTTAATCAAAGCTTGGATTATTGATTGATCCGATTTATATGCCGCCATTCTCCGGAGACTCAGGGCGGCTTACAATGCATTAAGCAATAGCCTTCATACTTTTGTATACACCTGCTTAGTAGGGCTTTCGGGCCCCCCTAAGCGCTGTTCTTTTTTATACAGAGTCAGCTTACTGCCCCCACCATCCGGGTCCTCATTTTACCTACCTCGGAAGGATGGAAGGTGGAGTCAACCTTGAGCCTGGTGACATTTGAACTCACAGTAATTGCAGGCAGCTGGCAGCTAAGTGCTAGTTTAACAGCACTTTAGTCCGCTGCTCCACCAAGGATCCTTGTCAAGTACTGAAGAGAGTAGCACTGCAGGAATATCTGGAGGCAACCAAACCAGGGCAGACTGGAGACCAGGGTTAAGATGATGGTGGTTGGACTAGAAATTGAAATGGGAGGGGATTGTGTTGTCTTCTCCACCAGGTACCCTCCTAACCCGCCAGATTGCCATTCCCATTGCTATACTCCCCCTCCCCCAAAACCATTGAGTTCGTTGGCCCAGAATGATGGGGGTTGTTGTCCCAACAGATCCAGAGGTCTCCCCTTTGGCCAGCGCTAAGGGTCCCTCAATTCTTTCACTGAAACAGTACGACAGTTGGGACCCACTGCTCATGCAGACCTATAGTAGGGATTTGAACCGCCAAACTATCTGATCGACAAGCTCAGCGTCTTAGCCACTGAGCCACCATGTGAAATTGATGGCTGGGGTTGGATATTCCAGAGATATTTTTCTAAATTTTGGGTGAAAAGAACGCAGAAGGGTGAGTTTATTATTCTATCGTCTACGCCAGGGGTCTCCAATCTTGGCAACTTTTAAGACTTGTGGACTTCAACTCCCAGAATTCCTCAGCCACCGGCTGAGGAATTCTGGGAGTTGAAGTCCACAAGTCTTAAAAGTTGTCAAGATTGGAGACCCCTGATCTACGCCAAGCTGAAAAATTCACCCAGGAACCGACCACATCTTTCCTTCTTAATTTGTTTTAATCAGTGTGACCTCACTGAGCTGAATGATGCAGGATTGCCTTGCATTGTTTATTTGTTCCGGATACGCTTTCGATCCCACATCTTTTACCTGAGGGGCTGCCACAGAGAGGAGGGAGGGGGTCAAGCTGTTCTCCAAAGCACCTGAAGGCCAGACAAGAAATAATGGATGGAAACTGACCAAGGAGAATGCAGCCGCGCGGGTGATTATGGGCGCGACTCGTTGCATCCATGTGACACCTCTCTTGTGTGAGCTGCACTGGCTCCCAGTGGTCTTCCAGGTGCAATTCAAGGTGTTGGTCACTACCTTTAAAGCACTCCATGGCTTAGGACCTGGGTACTTGCGAGACCGACTTCTGCCACC
The DNA here is from genome assembly GCA_038048745.1 of Coluber constrictor foxii. Lineage (NCBI taxonomy): Eukaryota > Metazoa > Chordata > Lepidosauria > Squamata > Colubridae > Coluber > Coluber constrictor. The sequence continues at coordinate 85,552,826 of CM075964.1, read as the reverse complement.
AACAGTCTCCCACCGGCCAGTTTGCTCCCACAGAGAGGGACTCCTCAGGGTGCCATCGGCCAAGTTATGTCAGCTGGCGACACCCAGGGAGTCTTCTCTGTGGGTGCTCCTGTCCGGTGGAACGAACTGCCCCCGGAAATACGCAAGATCTCCGACCTCTGTGTTTCGCTGTGCCCTTAAGACCCTACTATTCCGCCAGGCCGGGCTATCTATATAGATGATTTTAAATTGGGCGTTTGAAACTTCGGGTTTTAATTCGGGCCGAAATTATTTAATAATTTTAATTATTTTTTTAAATTTGATGTTTATATATTCTGTGTTTTTAATTGGCTGTACACCGCCCCGAGTCCTTCGGGAGAAAGGCGGTATAGAAATGAAATTATAAATAAATAAATAAATAATAAATAAATAAATAAATAAATAAATAAATAAATAGAGAAAGGCGGTATAGAAATGAAATTATAAAGATAGAAAGAAAGAAAGAAAGAAAGAAAGAAAGAAAGAAAGAAAGAAAGAAAGAAAGAAAGAAAGAAAGAAAGAAAGAAAGAAAGAAAGAAAACAAACTAGAAATGAGGAGGAACTTTCTGACAGTGAGAACAATCAACCCATGGAACAGAGATTGCCTTCGGAAGTTGTGGGAGCTTCATCACTGGAGACTTTCAAGAAAATATTGGACTGCCATTTGTCAGAAATGGTGTAGGGTCTCCTGACTGAGTGGGTTGGACTAGATGACCTAACAAGGTCCCTTCCAACTCTGTTAATCTGTTAAATTTCCCGTGGCTGGCTCTGCTTTGAAACCGGCCCAGCCTTTTCTTCCACAAGGCCCATTTAGTGCCTTTTCCCAGGACCATGTCTTACGCAACTATTATTTATTAGTTCAATTTATATGCCGCCCTTCTCCGGAGACTCAGGGCGGCTTACAATGCGTTAAGCTACCTCGGGCATTCCCTCCTCCTCCCTCTGCCCAGATGCAAAATCCCTCTCCAGGTTCTTTCCCAGGAGTAGGCCGGGCCCTTCCGCGGGAAGATCCGCTTGATCTGCCACCCCGATTCACCCACGCTCCAGATTGTTTCCACCTGGCTAGGTGGCTCAGACGCTGGTTCGAATCCCTAGTATAGATCTCCTGCATGAGCAGGGGGTTGGACTAGATGACCTCCAGTGGTCCCTTCCAAGCCTGTTACTGTTCCTGAGCGTTTGGCGCGAGGGCTAAGGCTCCTGCGCGTTTTCCAAGGAGCGCCAACCAAACGTTTGGATCTCTTAATTCCGGCAGAATCTCGCATAGGAGGATAAAAGAACCGTGGAGAGGCTCCCTTATCCCTCCTCCCGGCCGTGGCCAGCCCCGGCTGGGCGCTGCGTTCCCCCCTCCACCCCTCAAAAACCTTCCCAGGTGGACGCTGCGCTTTTTAAAAAAAAAATCCTTTTGCAAAACCTTCCCGGCTGGACGCTGCGCCGTTTTTTTTTAAATCCTTTTGCAAAATCCTCCCGGGCTGGGCGCTGTGTTTTTATAATAATTTTTTTTTTGCAAACCTTTTGCAAAACCCTTTCCAGCTGGGCTCTGCGCCTTTTTCCTTTTCTCTTTCTTTTTCCTTTTTTTTTTGCAAACCTTTTGCAAAACCTTCCCGACTGGGCTCTGCGCCGTGTTTTTTTTTTAAATCCTTTTGCAAAATCCTCCCGGGCTGGGCGCTGCGTTGTTATTGTTGTTGTTGTTATTATTATTTGCAAACCTTTTGCAAAACCCTTTCCAGCTAGGCTCTGCGCCTTTTTCCTTTTCTCTTTCTCTTTCTCTCTCTCTCTCTTTTTTTTTTTTTTGCAAACCTTTTGCAAAACCTTCCTGACTGGGCTCTGCGCCGTGTTTTTTTTTTAAAAATCCTTTTGCAAAATCCTCCCGGGCTGGGCGCTACGTTGTTGTTGTTGTTGTTGTTGTTGTTATTGTTATTATTATTATTATTATTATTATTTGCAAACCTTTTGCAAAACCCTTTCCAGCTGGGCTCTGCGCCTTTTTCTTTTCCTTTTTTTGCAAATCTTTTTGCAAAACCACCCCGATCCCGCCGCGGTGGGCAACCTCTCGCACCAGTGCCAGCCTCCTCCTCTTCCTCCTCTCCTCCTCCTCCTCTTCTTCTTCCCTCCGTGGGGCGGCCCCGCCTACGGCTGCCTTGCTCGCCCCCCCCATCCCTCCCCCCCATCCAGGTCGCCCAATGGAAAGCCGAAGGCCTCGATAGTTGCATGCAAAAAAAAAAAGAGAGAGAGAGAGAGAGCCGCGCCCTCGCCCGCTCGGCGATCGGCAGCGGCAGCGGCAGCAAAGAGATCCCGGCTCCGTCCATTTCAATCCCGAAGGAGCGGAGAGAAGCCGCCGGGCGAGCTGCTGCAGAGAGGCGAGTGCGCGCGCGCGATGCCCGGGAATTGGGGGGGGGGCGGGGGGCGCGCGCGAGGAGGGTCTCTCTAAGGGATCGTTTGGCTTCGGATAAAGGGGTAAAAGGGAACGAACCGACCGACCCAGCCGTCTTTGGCTCTCCGCTTGGCTGCTTTTTAACCGCGCTTCCTCTTGGTGGGGCTCCCCCGTGGGCAGCCCAGCCGGCTTCCCTGCGGGAACTTAATGCAAACTCGTGCAAAACTGGGGTGCCTTTGCTTCCACATCCCCCCTCATCCTCCCCAGTCCAGAATTTAGGGCGCATCTGCAACACATCTTCCTTTACACACAGACACACACACACGGGATCTAGTGGAGGCTTTTTTTTTTAAGGCCTGATATAAAGGTGTGGAGGAGGTCCGACCCAGCTAGGGCTCCTTTTCACCCCAAAAATGTCTTTTGACAGCAGCTGAGCACAATAAACCGTGTTGGCCTCTGCCCTCCAGACTTTCTTGTGCTCCATCAGGTTAGGAAGAAATTTTGGCAAGCTTTTGGTCTGAAATGTTAACGGGGTTGGACTAGTAGACCTCGAAGGTCCCCCCCAATTTTTTTTAAAAAAATTAATTTATATGCTGCCCTTCTCTGGAGACTCAGGGAGGCTTACAATGCGTTAAGCAATAGCCTTCGTCCTTTTGTCTATACCTGGTTAGTAGGGCTTTCGCCCCCCCCTAAGCGGTGTTTTTTTTAATACAAAGTCAGTTTATTGCCCCCACAATCCGGGTCCTCATTTTACCTACCTTGAAAGGATGGAAGGCTGAGTCAACCTTGAGCCTGGTGAGATTCGAACTTGCAGTAATTGCAGGCAGCTTGGTGTCACTTGAACACCACTTAAGCTGCTGCGCCACCAAGGCTGTTGGTTTTTCCGACAACTACCAGAATAATTCTTGGTTATTCTGGTAGTTCTCAGTTTACAACCGTTCGTTTAGTGACGTTTGAGGCGAACGGTGAAACAGGCCCGTTTCTCACGCTGACTACAACCGTTTCAGCGTCCTCATTGGCCGCGGTGATCTGAATTAGGGTGCTGCTGGGCAACTGACCTCCATTTATGACGGCTGCGGTGTCTCCCAGGGATCACGTAAATATTGCTTTTTTGCCACCTTTTGACAACGGAGATGCCAGATTCGCTTAACAACTGTGTGACTAGCTGAACAGCAGTGGTTCGCTTAAGCGTGGCAGGAAAAGGCCGTAACATAGGGCAAAACTCACTTAATAACCATCTTGTTTACCAATGGAAATGTTGGACTGGATTGCGGTCGTAAACGAGGACTACCTATATTCTCTTAAATGTTGCCTGTGTCCTTTTTTTGCCACCTAATGATGCCCCTTCTACCTCCAGGCCCTTTTGTGACCCATCATTATTAGGTCCGGCGACTTCTGTCCCAAGATCTAGTAAAAGCTTTCGTAAACCCTGAATGTGTGGCTGTCATCCTTCAGGGTCTGTCCCAGGACCTAGAGTGGACCTTAACTCCATTCCTCACAAGTTTTCACCTGGTGTCTTCTCGTGATGGGTCCAGCCTGCATCGGTGGTGGGAACCCAAGATAATCTGGCCCAGGGTTTAGAGACGAGACCTTTAAAGCCGCTTTATAAAAAAACAAATTTTACCATGGTGGAAAAGTGGGAGGAAGAGCCAAAGGCGATTTAAATATTGATATGCTGTAAGATAAAGATAAAGGTTCCCCTCAAACATATGTGCTAGTCGTTCCTGACTCTAGGGGGCAGTGCTCATCTCCATTTCAAAGCCGAAGAGCCAGCACTGTCCAAAGACGTCTCCGTGGTCATGTGGCCGGCATGACTAAACGCCAGAGGCGCACAGAACGCTGTTATCTTCCCACCAAAGGTGGTCCCTATTTTTCTACTTGCATTTTTTACCTGCTTTCGAACTGCTAGGTTGGCAGAAGCTGGGACAAGTAATGGGAGCTCACCTCGTTATGCGGCACTAGGGATTCGAACCGCTGAACTGCTGACCGTTTGATCGTGAAGCTCGGCGTCTTAGCCAATGAGCCACTGCGTAACTATATGATATATGCTAGTGTTAAATTTATGTTTAGGTTTAGCTTGAAATAGATCTGTACTAGACCCCCTTCATTCCTTTGTCGGTAAAACATAAATTTAACACAAAAATAGTTTTATTGCGAAAGCCATGGGCCCCCTGGATTGGGGTTTCGAAAAGGTGAAAACCGAAGCAGTATTGCTCCGTCCCATAATTGGGTAGACCGGTCCTACCGGAGAAACAAACAATTAATTGATACGCTAGATTGCATAATTTTAAAAAATATATCAAGTCCATCCTGTCGTCGTCAGCAGAGAGCAGACAAGGATCCTGGTGGCTGCAGATAGAAAAGATTCAAACCGAAAGGAGTAGATGACGTGGGTGTGGGTGGGTGTCTCTCTTTCTTATAGTGGCTGTTGTCACTGCTGCCATCTGCTGTCACCAAAGGCATCGACTGCACAGTTGTGTAGGGGCTCTCTGTCCAGTTATTGGCCAGCTCCGCACAGGAAGGAAAAACCAGCTTAACGGCAGATGTGCAAAAACTTCATCCTGTCGTTTCCTTGTTTTCTTCGTTCCTCTCTTCGTGCTTAAACCCCCAAAATGTTTTCCTGGTCAAAACCTTCTTGGGCAGAAGGTTTTATTTTGCTCACTGCTGCCCGAATGTGTTGCATTTACCCAGTGTGCTAACTCCTACAGGTGGTCTTCGACTTACAACGGTTCATTTAGTGACTGTTCAAAGTTATGACGCCACTCACTGACCGTTTTTCACATTTACAGCCATTGCAGCTTCCCATCGTCACATGATCAAAATTCAGACACTCGGCCACTGGCATGTACTTATGACGGTTGCAGGGTCCTGGGGGTGGGGTGGGGGGGCTCACGTGTGATCCCGCTTTGCGACCTTCTGACAAGCAAAGTCAATGAGGAATCCAGATTCATTTAACGGCCGGGTTACAAACTGAACGGATGCAGTGATTCACTTGATTCAACAACGGTGGCGAACTCATCGTGGCGAAGTCATAAAATAGGGCAAACTCGCTTAACAAATGTTTGACTTAGCAACATACATTTTGGGTTCAGTTGTGATCGTAAATCAAGGACAACTGGTAATTGAACAGCAGTTTTCTGACTGCACCCAACTACTTGGGTTTGCAAAAGGCAGATAGTCCTCGACTTATGGCCACAATTGAGCCCAAAATTTCCATTGCTGAACGAGACAATGGTTAAAGTGAGTTTTGCCCCATTTTATGGTTTTTCTTGTTTTTGAGTGAATCGCTGCATTTCTTCAGTTAGTTACGCAGTCGCTAAGTGAATCTGGCTTCCCCGTTGACTTTACTTGTGAGAAGGTTGCAAAAGGGGAATCACGTAACTCCAGGACACTGCCACCGTCATAAATACATGCCAGTTGCCAAGGGTCTGGATTTTGATCGTGGGGATGCTGCAGTGATTGTAAGTGTGAAAAATGGTAATGCCACTTATTTTGTTTTAGTTCCGTTGTAACTAAATGAATGGTTGTAAGTTGAGGATTACCTGTCGTATAAAAACAGCCTTGGTCACACTTCTCAGTGATCTTTGGTGGGGCGATTTGTTGGGTGTGTGTCTGTGTATCCTTGTGTTCTTTGGTCTCTTAGAAATTATCAGTGTAGATTCCATTACGGTATGTTTTGGGATCAGCCACAGTGGTGGCGAATAGGGCACACTATGCTGCAGTGTTAGAATAGAATAGAAGAACTGAGTTGGGAGAGACCTTGGAGGTCTTCTAGTCTAACCCCCTGCCCACACAAGAAACCCCACACTTTAGGCCTCTGTCTTCAGTGATCAGTCATCATTCCTGTTTTACATCTGCATGAAATCCCTGGGTTAGGTCCTCCCCATCAGTTTGGGGTTCAGTAACATGAGTATGTGGACAATGCCCAGTTGTCCAGCTCAGGTTGCATGAGTGAAGGTTTCAGCCTGCTGACCCAGAATTTGTGGTCAGCTTCGGTCTGGCTGTAGAAGAGGAGATTTTAGCAGAGTTCTGACCAGGCTGTGGCTGTGGTTGTTTTGTAGTTGTGTCCCTCTTAGTTGAGAGGTTAGAAAATTGTCAGCTGGAAAGTTGACAGTACAGGTTCCAGATTCGAGCACCGCACGATGGAGTGAGTTCCTGTTCCTGCCTCAGCTCCTGCCCACCAAGCAGTTCAAAAGCATGCAAATGCAAGTAGATAAATAGGTACCACTTCCGTGGGATGGTAACAGTGTTCCTTGCGCTTCGACGTATAGTCGTGCTGGCCACATGACCATGGAAGGTGTCTTTGTATAACATTGGCTCCCTTGACTAGGAAATGGAGATGAGCACCGCCCCTCGAACTCTTGACAGTACTGGAAAGCAGCAAACCTTTATTTTTAACCCTTAATTCAGGGTTGAGGAACTACGGACCCTTTATAACTTGTGGATTTCAACTCCCAGAATTCCTGAGCCAGGGTGGGGAACCTGGGCCTTTTATGACTTGTAGACTTCAACTCCCAAAATTCCTGAGCCAGAGTGGGGAACCTGGCCCTTTTATGATTTGTGGACTTGAACTCCCAGAATTCCTGAGCCAGGGGTGGGGAACCTGGCTCTTTTATGACTTGTGGACTCAACTCCCAGAATTCCTGAGCCAGGGATGGGGAACCTGGCTCTTTTATGACTTGTGGACTTCAACTCCCAGAATTCCTGAGCCAGGGGTGGGGAACCTGGGCCTTTTGTGACTTGTGGACTTCAACTCCCAGAATTCCTAAGCCGGGGTGGGGACTTGGGCCTTTTGTGACTTGTGAACTTCAACTCCCAGAATTCCTGAGCCAGGGTGGGGAATCTGGCTCTTTTATGACTTGTGGACTTCAACTCCCAGAATTCCTGAGCCAGGGTGGGGAATCTGGCTCTTTTATGACTTGTGGACTTCAACTCCCAGAATTCCTGAGCCAGCATGGCTGGCTCAGGAATTCTGGGAGTTGAAGTCCATGAGTTATAAAAGGGTCATTGTTCCTCATCACTGTCTTAGTTGGGGACATTTTCACTGCTCATCTTGCATGTGGTTGCAGGCCTCCTTCAAAACATGTGCAGCTGTGGCCAGGGGAGCATTACACAGCTGATCCTGGCCACCAGCTACACCTTTCTCTCAATTCAGAAGCCCTTTCCTTCATCGGGCCTGCTTGTTTGAGAGACTGCCTATCTCCATTTGTTCTGCCCATCTGGAGTCAACATGGAGACTATTGTTGAAGGTCTTCCAGAGAGGAAATAGCTTTTCTGGGACATTAGCTAAAAGTCTTCTTGAGCTGAGCACAACTTTCGGTTTACTTCCTGAATGCTTCCATGTGTTTTTCTTGGAAAGAGACAGAAGGGGGTGTGTTATGGTGTTTTTTTTTTATTTCATTTCCCAATTTAGCCCGAATCTGTGGTTCTTTTTTGGAGGTCTCCTATTCAAACACCGACCAGAATTTAGCTTCTAAGCCCTGTTAATGTTAGGGAAATGCTGTTGAGATTAGATTAGGCTTGGATATGACTAACCTAGTTATAATCCTGCTTTACTCAAGGTTGGGCTTGGTCACATCACCAATCTGATTCAGCCTGACATACAACACAGTTACTTTTCTGAGGAGACATCAATATGAATTCAAAACTCATTGTTGAAAAACATTCATGGTCAAATTAGCGATAGGAAAAAAAAAAGCATTTGCAGTTCAGGCTTGAACGGTGGGGTCCCTGCTGATCTCTGAGTTTGGTTGTTTCCTTACAGACGTTTCATTACCCAACTAGGTAACATCATCAGTGCCAGAAGGGAGCAAACCTGCTCCCTTCTAGTGCTGATGATGTTATCTAGTTGGGCAATGAAACGTCTGTAAGAAAACAACCGCAAGTGGGGAGCACCAAGTATCCTATGTGGTTTAAATTCATTTTACCTCATGGGTTAGACACTTGGCTTACGACCACTCATTTACGGATCTTTCGAAGTGACAACGGCACTGAAAGAAAGTGACTTATGACCAGTTTCACACTTTATGACTGTTGCAGCATCCCCGTGGTCATATGATCAAAATTTGGATGCTTGGCAAACGGCTCATAGTTAGGACCGTTGCCGTGTTTCAGTCATGACGAGCGAAGTCAATGGGGAAGCCGGATTCTCTGAAGTAACAAAACTCACTTAACCAATATCTCGTTTAGCAACAGAAACGTGGGGCTCAATTGTGGTTATCAGTCAAGGACTAAAAGTTGAAAGCATAGAAGGCTCCTCTGTTCCAGGAAATATATCAGTGAATCACGGACCTTTGACAGTTAACCTCTCTTGATGTCTAGCTGAATTATAGGCTATATCAGTGATGGCTAACCTTTTTGCCGTTGCGTGCCAAAAGCTGGGGGAGCGGGGGGGGGGTCACATGCACACGTGCCCACACCCATAATTCAATGCACCCTGCCCCACCGCACTCCCCTCGCTTTTGGCAGGCAATGGCATGGTGGACCTTGTAGGCCCGTTTTTCGCCCTTCCCAGGCTCCAGAGGCTTTCTTGGAGCCTGGGGAAGGTGAAAATGGCCTCCCCCCACCCACCCCCTCCGAGGCCCTCCTGAGGCTGGAAATGGCCCGCTTGCCGACTTCTGGTGGGCCAAGAAGGCCCGAAAATCAGTTGGCATGCGCGCTGCAGTTGAGCTAGGGCAGAGATGGCTAACCTTTTTGCCATCACGTGCCAAAAGCGTGGGCGGGGAGGAGGAAGCGGGGGGGACGGACATGCACGTGTGCCCACATTCATAATTCTATGCACACCACCCCTCATCCTCCCCCTGCTTTTGGCACGCAATGGCCCGGAGGGCCCGGTAGGCCCATTTTTCGCTCTCCCCAGGCTCCAGAGCCTTTCTAGGAGCCTGGGGAGGGCAAAAACAGCCTTCCCCACCTTCCACTAGAGGCCCTCCAGAGGCCGGAAACAGTGTGTTTCCTGACTTCTGGTGGGCCCAGAAGGCTCGAAAATCAACTGGCTGGCACATGCATGCATACTGGAGCTGAGCTCGCGTGCCCACCGATATGGCTCCATGTGCCATCTGTGGCACCCGTGCCATAGGTTCGCCATCACAGAGCTATATCATTGATGGCTAATCTTTTCTGGACCAAGTGCCCAAAGTGAATACGAGTGCGTGCGCCCAACCCCATGCAGTGTGCGCACCCCGCGCAAGAGCGCACACGTCCCCCATGCACATGCACTGCCCCATGCATGCACGGCAGAGACCCATAAACCAGCTGGCTGGTGGGAGGCATGCGTACATGCACGGCAGAGCTGAACTGGGGCGACAGCTCACGTGCCCACAGAGAGGGCGCTGCGTGTCACCTTGCCATCACAGAACTATATACTGAACCTAAGCAGTGTGACCTGCAGTTTACCATGTCATAAAAAGAGGCAACACAGGTAGTCCTTGACTTACAACAGTTTATTGAGTGACCGTACAAAGTTACAACGGATGAAAAAAGTGGTTTATGACCCTTACGGGTTTTTCACCCTTACGACCATTGTAGCTTTCCCGTGGTCGCAGGATCAAAACTGCCAAGATGCTTGGCAACTGGTTCGCATTTATGACGCAATGCACTGTCCCTGGGGTCATGCGATCACCTTTTGCGACATTCTGACATGCAAAGTCAATGGAGGAAGCCCAATTTACTTAACAACTGTGTTACTAATTTAACAACTGCAGTGATTCACTTAACAACTCTTGCAAGAAAATTGGGCCAAAACTCACTTAACAAATCTCTCACTTAGCAGCATACATTTTGGGCTCAGTTATGGTCATAGGTTAAGGACTACCTGTATAGGTTGAAGAATCTGATCGATGGCGCTTGATTTGTTAGGAGCCTAATAACACCTTTTCCCACAAACACATTTTGTTAAAAGGTGTAGTCTTTCGTAATTTACTACACTTTTAAGGGCTTTAGCAAGGGGCAGTGCCTAGCTAATATTGACCAAATTGTAAAAGCAAAAGGAGTTTAATGAAGGCCTGACTGTCCTCTAAAGCAGGGGTCAGCAACCTGTGGCTCTGGAGTCGCATGTGGCTCTTTTACCCCTCTGCTGTGGCTTCCTGTCACTCAAAATATGCATCACAACCGCCAATATGCGACACCCGCCAGCATGCGATTGATTGAGCTTTGTAAGCCAACCATGGATAAATCCAAGAAAAGAAAAGTTTCAGAAGAAAACATTTAATTCAACTACATATGCTAGTTTTGTGGCTGCTCAAGAAATAGTCAGGCACAGGAAGGGTTTTGTGGCTCCCGGTATTTTCTTTTTTTATGGGAAACGGGTCCAAATGGCTCTTTGAGTGTTTAAGGTTGCAGGCTCCTGCTCTATAGGCATTAGAGCCAGTGTTTTTATTGGGATTTTATTATGCAGTACCTTGGTTCTTAACTGATCATTTTAATTGTATTTTGCTTTATTTATGGGGAATGAACACATAATAGACCCACGCAAGAGACACATGTATACTCGGTTTGTCAGTTGCCTAGAGTTATGTATTAAAGATGCACATTGCTGTACATTTTCAAATTAAATAAATACTTGGATTGGAGACCACTTGGAATGGACAGTGTAACAGGTTAGTCTCCTAGACAGGCACCTTTCTGTCCCAATATTCTATCCCAATCAATAATTTTGTCTGATTATTCTTTTTCTTCTGACAACAAGGGAGATAGCATAGCATAGCATAGCATAGCATAGCATAGCATAGCATAGCATAGCATAGCATAGCATAGCATAGCACAGCACAGCACAGCACAGCACAGCACAGCACAGCACAGCACAGCACAGCACAGCACAGCACAGCACAGCACAGCATAGAATTCTTTATTGGCCAAGTGTGATTGTGGACACACAAGGAATTTGTCTTGGTGAATAGAACAGAACAGAACAGAACAGAATTCTTTATTGGCCAAGTGTGATTGGACACACAAGGAATTTGTCTTGGTACATAGAACAGCGTAGAGTAGAGTAGAGTAGAGTAGAGTAGAGTAGAACAGAACAGAACAGAACAGAACAGAACAGAACAGAACAGAACAGAACAGAACAGCAGGTAGAGTTAGAAGGGACCTTGGAGGTCTTCTAGTCCAACCCATACTTAGTCAGGAAACCCTACACCATTTCAGACAAATGGTTATCCACCCTCTTCTTAAGAACTTCCAGTGTTGGAGCATGCACAACTTCTGGAGGCAAGTTGTTCCACTGATGAATTGTTCAATTTGATCTAAGGGCTTGGTAATATATCTCCATTCTTTGTTGACACTTTGCTGCTCTGGACTCTACAACTAGTTTGAGACTGATCGGTTTGATACCAGATTTATATATTTTTTGCAATTCTTCCCATGTTGTATTTATTACGGGTACTTTTCGTTTGATCTTCCCTAGGCCTACAGAAGATGACGGAATACAAGCTTGTCGTCGTCGGGGCTGGTGGCGTAGGCAAGAGCGCCTTGACAATTCAGCTCATCCAGAACCATTTTGTAGACGAATACGATCCTACCATAGAGGTAAATAAGATCCTATTGAGAATGGTGTGGGGGTCTTGTTTGGAAACCGCTTCTGCACTTTGTGCTGTCTGCTTGGAAACCACTTCTGCACTTTGTGCTCGAGGTGGGGAAAAAAATGAAACTTTGATTTTGGGTTTTGCTGATTAGCAAAGCTGGCTGAGGAATTCTGGGAGTTGAGGTCCACACGTCTTAAAGTTCCCAAGGTTGGAGACCTCTGGTCTATAGCTCATACCTTCCAGCTCAGTCCCTCTTGTTACTCACTTAACAACTTCCAGCGATTCACTTAATAACTGTGGCAAGAAAGGTGGTAAAATGGTGCAAAATTCACTTACCCGTATTTTTCGGAGTATAAGACGTACCGGACTATAAGACACTCCTACCTTTTTTGGTGAGGAAAAGAAGAAAAAGAAATCTGCCTCTGCCTCCCAGCAATTTTGCCTCACTACAGCAAACAGCCTGCTTTACTTTCATTTTCGTTTTCAGCATAGCTTGATAAGCACAAGGAGAAAAAAAAATCTGCTCCCAGCAATTTACCTCCTTGCAGCAAGCAGCAGAGGGCCGTGCAGCAATAGGCAATGGCAATGCAGCTTGAAACAGCTGAGTGTCGGAGACAATCAACTTGTGCTGAAGTTGAAATGGGCTGTTTCTTCTTGCTGCTTGCTGCAAGGAGGTAAATTGCTGGGAGGCAGAGGCCAAAGAGTGGGGACCAGTGGGTGGGAGGGGCTACATTCGCTGTATAAGATACAACCAAGTTTTCATCCCCTTTTAGGGGGGGAAAAAGGTGTGTCTTATACTCCGAAAAATATGGTAGCTACCGTCACACTGAACAGCAGAAATTTTGGGCTCAATTACAGTCGTAAATCAAGGTATTCCTGTAATTCAGGCTAGCTCTTTAGTGAACCTTAATTGCTAGTTCAGTATAGAGCCACTGAGAATGTGGAGGTTGCATAATATGCTCTCATAATTTACAACAAGCCATGAACCTATTCCACATTTTAAAAACACAAAGAGTAGTCATTGTGGTATTGTAAAACCTCTGAGTTCATCAGCTGATTCGGTAAGGAATTCCACTGAAATTCCAAGTTTATTCCACAGTCTTGTCTATGTTTATCTTGTGACAAAATCCCCCCCCCCTTCCCTCCCAGGGCTGTTGGGCTATCTAATATTAGAAACGTTACGATCTTTCAAGGAGCATTGAGCTGGAAGTTGGCACAATGCCATCTCGATCATTTGAACATCACATAATGCTCGACAAGGCCGTTCACTTTCGTAACACAGCGAAATAGGTGGCAAACAAGTCTAATCGACAGACAGATCAAATCATCATCTTCTTTTAAGGTGGTGTCCGGGCAACTGAATGGAGCTAGCAGAGTGTTTTAATGGCTGGATGCCCTTCCTGTCGCCGATGCAGAATTTTGCTCAGCAGACATATTCCCATTGTGCCTAGAGAGAGAAATCTGCCTCTATCTAGCATCGAACTCACAGCCACCTGATTGTTCCAAAAGACGCATCCGGTTGGGTTTTATTTTCAGGGAAACAGGATAGCTTAGCAATAGCACTTAGACTTACATACCGCTTCACCGTGCTTTTACAGCCCTCTCTAAGCGGTTTACAGAGTCAGCCTATTGCGCCCCCCAACAATCTGGGTCCTCATTTTACCAATCTCGGAAGGATGGAAGGCTGAGTCAATCTTGAGCCGATTAGGATCAAACTGCTGGCAGTCGGCAGAATTAGCCTGCAGTACCGCATTCTACCTACTGCGCCACCACAGCTCAGCAAGTAAATGAACTAAAAAAAGGGTGCATGCTTGCAACATCTTAATTTTGCAAGCCCCCCCAAAAAACCTTAGGGATTCAGCAGTCTGTCAATGTGAACAATCATAGTACAGATAGTCCTCAATTAACAAGCATTCGTTTAGTGACCGTTGGAAGTTAAGTAGCACGGAAAAAAGTGACTGATGACCACTTTTCATACTTATAACCGTTGCGGCATCCCCATGGTCATGTGATCAAAACTCAGACACCTGGCAACTGGCTCGTATTTATGACGGCCGTGGGGGTCATGTGATCATCTTTTGCGACCTATTGACTAGTAAAGTCTAATGGGCAAGCCAGATTCACTTAACAACGGTGTTACTAACAGCTGCAGTGATTCACTTCGCAACTTTAGCAGGAAAGGTAGCAAAATGGGGCAAAACTCACTCAACAACTGTCTCACTTAGCAGCGGAAATTATGGGCTCAATTGTGGTCATAAATTGAGGATTATCTACATAGACTATTTAGCAAAACACAGACTATATAAACCAAACCGTACAACGTTCTAAGCCCAAGGCAAAAATATGAAATTTAGGCTTACAACAATGAATGAAAATGGGAGGCAGTGGCTCAGTGGCTAAGACGCTGAGCCTTTGTCGATTGAAAGGTCGGCAGTTCAGCGGTTCGAATCCCTAGTGCTGCCTAATAGGATGAGCTCCCGTTTCTTGTCCCAGCTTCTGCCAACCTAGCAGTTCGAAAGCACATAAAAAATGCAAGTAGAAAAATAGGGACCACCTTTGGTGAGAAGGTAACAGAGTTCCATGCACCTTCGGCATTCAGTCATGCCGGCCATATGACCACGGAGATGTCTTCAGACAGCGCTGGCTCTTTGGCTTTGAAACAGAGATGAGCACTGCCCCCTAGAGTTGGGAATGACTAGCACATATGTGCAAGGGGAACCTTTACCTTTACCTTTACAATGAATGAACCATGTTTTTGGAGCCAAATTGGATAAACTTTAACTTTTAAACTTTGGTTTTTATGAGTTGTTTCTGACCATGGTTTCAGGTTAAATTGGGGGAGGGACAGTTCTCAGCAGGGTCTAACATTTAAGGGAAGGTCTCCCTCTTAAGCCATATTTATTTCTTGAAAAACTAGTCGTTGGCTGAATTCATAATTGCATGCTAAAAGATTTTATGCAAGATTTCTATAACCCAAAGCTAATCAACTCACAAGGGTTTAAAAGTCATGAGTCTGGGTAAAACCCCTGGAAGTTTAGCGGTCTGGTCACAAGCCACATTTTTTACGATTTGGCTGTAACCATGATAGCAATAACATACCACTTCATAGTGCTTCACTTAAGCGGTTTACAGAGTCAGCCTCTTTCCCCCAGCAATCTGGGTCTTCATTTTACCAACCTCAGAAGGATGAAAGGCTGAGTCAACCTTGAGCCGGTCAGGATTGAACTGCTGGCAGTGGGCAGAGTTAGCCTGAAGTATTGCATTCTAACCACTGCGCCACCATGGTTCTTAATAACCCCTCTGCTAACTTTCTCTCTCCTTAAAAATGCTGCTCTCCCAGTCTGGTGAACTGGTCTGACTTTAAAGTTAATCAGGGCGGGAACTTTGCTCTGTCCTGCTGTGCCCTCTTTTGATAAAATCACGGCAAGTAAACATATTTTATGTTGCTCTGAACTCGGTACCCTGCTTGCATCATCAAGAAAAAAAAATGCAGAGTTTGTTCCTTTAACTGGATTTTGAGTGAGTAACTTTGCAATGGGGTGGCTTATTACAAACTCTGGAGTAAGCATGCAGATGTGCTAATTCTCCAGATGGGCTCATTTTAGGACCCAGGATTCTTAGTGATGGCCTTGCTTGCTGGGGAATTCTGGGAATTCCATACACTTGGTGGATTGATTTCTTCCTTCCTTCCTTTCTTCCTTCCTCCCTCCTTTCTTCCTTTCCTTCCTCACTCCTTCCTTCTTCCCTTCTTCCATCTCTCCCTTCCTTTCTTCCTCCCTTCCTTCTTTTCTTTCTTTCTTTCTTTCTTTCTTTCTTTCTTTCTTTCTTTCTTTCTTTCTTTCTTTCTTTCTTTCTTTCTTTCTTTCTTTCTTTCTTTCTTTCTCTTTCCTTCCTTCTTCCCTCCCTCCATCCTTCCTTTCCTCCCTCGCTCCTTCCTTCTTTCTTTTCATCCTTTGTTCATTCTTTCTTTCCTCCCTCCCTCCTTCCCTCCCTTCCTCCCTCCTTCGTCTCTTCTTTTCCTCCTTTCTTCCTCCCTCCCTCTCTCTTTCCTTCCTCTCTCCCTTCCTTTGTCTCATCCTTTGTTCATTCTTTCTTTCCTCCCTCCCTCCTTCCCTCCCTCCCTCCTTCCTCTCTTCTTTTCCTCCTTTCTTCTTCCCTCCCTCTCTCTTTCCTTCCTCTCTCCCTTCCTTCGTTTCATCCTTTGTTCATTCTTTCTTTCCTCCCTCCCTCCTTCCCTCCCTCCCTTCTTTCTGTCTTCTTTTCCTCCTTTCTTCCTCCCTCCCTCTCTCTTTCCTTCCTTCCTCCCTTCCTTCGTTTCATCCTTTGTTCATTTTTTCTTTCCTCTCTCCCTCCCTCCTCCCTTCCTTTCCTCCCTTGCTCCTTCCTTCCTTCTTTTCCTCCCTCCTTCCTCCCTCCCTCTGTCCCTCCCTTCCCACCATTTGTGACCTTCCCAACTGGCTTCTGATGAGCAAAGTCAATGGGGAAGTTGGGTTTCCTTAATTGTCATTATTCATTGACAATTGCAGCGATTCACTTAGTAATTGGAGCAAAAAAAAAAAAGGGTTGTGTAACTGGACATGACTTACTTAACAACCGCTTTGCTTAGCAACAAGATTCTGGTTCCAATTGGAATTGTAAATCAAGGACTACCTGTAATACACACCTTCCCCAGCTACATCTTTGCAGCGGATGCTTCTTTGACGCAGAGCAAAGCCCAGCCTGTATTTATTTGTCTTTCGGCGTCTTTTTATTTCCCCGTTCGTCAATTATCCTTGCAAGAACGCTCGGTCTGTCTGCACCGCTGCCGTTTTCTTCTTGGTCTTGGCCTGCGAATGTCACACCGTTTTTAGGACTAGAACTGTTGAGCATGGAGTTTTCTAAATGAAAGGTGATAAGGGCAGTCAGGCCCCTGGGAAACACGCACAAGAATTCTCGTAGGTGCGTCACGAGGAAGAAGATTCGGCGGGACTCTGTTTGCATTTTATGTAATTCCCTGCTCTGTCCCAGTTATGTAAGCGAAATGCTTTCAGGGGGAAGAAAGACCCATTTAAACAAAATGAAAAAAACAACCCAAAACCCTGCTTCTTGCAGTTTGGGAAGCAACAGCGGGAAAATCAATGATCAGAGTGGCCAGGATTTGAAATTCAAATATAGATTTAAGCAAATTAACTTCCTGGAGGAACTGGACTCACAAGACTCAAACGGACCTCGGTGCAAAGAAAATTAAATTAGATCTTTTTTTCAGCCTCTTCACCACTGCAGCAGAGGTGGGTTTCACGTAATTTTACTACCGGTTTGCGCACACCGAAAATGTGAGTGTGTGGCCTTCCGTGCATGCGCTTTGCTCGTGTACGCAGCTTGCACTCATGTACACGGCTTAGAAAACGTGGCTAGGACGACATAGCACCAGGGAGGGTGGGCAGGCTCACTCCCACTAGCAGGTCGCCACTACCAGTTCGACAGAATCGGACCGAACCGGCTGAATGCCACCTCTGATTGACAGGCTCAGAAATAGTATCCGATGACATACCTTCCAACAGTTGGCAGTGTGTGTGGTTGATAGTGCACGAATTGGATAAAATTGTTAAGACGTGCGTGAACTTTCACACCGTTTTACCGGAGGGCAGAAAACTGATGGCAGCTAGTCCTCAACTTACAGTAGTTCACTTAGTGACCGTTCGAAGTTACAACGACACTGGAAAAAAGGGACTTAACGACCGTTTTCCCCACTTAGGACCATTGCAACATCCCCATGGTCACACGTGATCAGTTGCTTGGCAACTGACTCACATTTATGACGGTCGCAGCGTCCCCGGGATCACGGAATCCCCCTTTTGGCCATCTTCTGACCAGCAAAATGAAGGGAGCCAGATTCACTTAACAACCAGGTTACTGACTTAACAAATGCAATAATTCGCTTAACAACGGTGGCAAGAAAAGTCGTAAAATGGGGCACCACTCACTTAACAAATATTTCACTTAGCAGCATAAATTTGGGGCTCGATTGTGGTTGTAACTCGAGGACTGCTTGTTCAGGGACCGTTTTCCACACTTGGGACCGTTGTAACATCCCCATGGTCATGGGATCAAAATTTGGACACTACCATTACGGCTATATCTCAAGGACTGACTTATATTAATGTCACATTTCAGCCGTGAGCTACACACATTCTCCTTTATTGATAACATTAATTTCCCCCCCCCCCCTCTTCCTTTTCCTTTTCTCAGGATTCTTACAGGAAGCAAGTGGTCATTGATGGCGAAACCTGCCTCTTGGATATTCTGGACACAGCTGGCCAGGAAGAATACAGTGCAATGCGCGACCAGTATATGAGAACGGGCGAGGGGTTTTTGTGCGTCTTCGCCATAAACAACACCAAATCGTTTGAAGATATCCATCATTACAGGTAAGCCCGAGCATGATATATGGTCCCTCTCTGGCTCTGCAGGAAAAATACAGAATAACAGAGTTGGAAGGGACCTTGGAGGTCTTCTAGTCCAACCCCTTGCTTAAACAGGATGCTCTCTATCAGGGATGTCAAACCAGTGGTGAAATCCAAATTTTTTTACTACCGGTTCTGTGGGTGTGGCTTGGTGGCCGTGGTGTGGCTTGGTGGCCCTGGCAGGGGAAGGATACCGCAAAATCTCCATTCCCACCCCACTCCAGGGGAAGGTTACTGCAAAATCCCCATTCCCACCCCACTCTGGGGCCAGCCAGAGATGGTATTTGCCGGTTCTTCGAACTACTCAAAATTTCCTCTACCGGTTCTCCAGAACCTGTCAGAACCTGCTGGATTTTACCCCTCTGTCAAACTCAACTTCATTGAGGGACGCATCAGGGCTGTGGTTGATTTTGCAGGGCCGGCCGGGTGTTGCCGACTAGGTGGATGTGGCCAACTTGGCACCACTTCCCACTGCTGGCCATGTTTCCTCTTCGCATTGGGTAGACCAGGCCGAAGCCGTATTGGGTAAACGAGGCTTCATTGGGTAGAGCAGGCCGAAGCGATGCTGGACGGCCCCTTACATTTTCCAGGACAGCCCTGCGGGCCAGATCGGATCACATCTGACCGTGTGTTTGACACCCCTGCTCTATAGCATTCCAGACAATGGCTGTCCAATTTCTTCTTACAAACCTCCAGGGATGAAACACCCACAACTTCTGAAGGCAAGCCATTCCACCGTTTGATTGTTCTCACGATCAGGAATCTTTTATTCCTTCACTCTATGCTGTCTTTGATAAGCTTCCATCCATGACTTCTTGTCCTGTCCTCAGAATGGGATGATGGGACACAGAGTGGCTTTTGCTAAAGACTGGTCTCTGCGGGTATCACAATGAAAAAGACCCTCCCCATCTTGAGATGGAGACGGGGGGAGAGAATGACTGGGCCCTTTAGGCCAGCGGTCCCCAAATTTTCCACCTTGCTGGCTGGTCAGTCGTGTGAGCGGCAGGCACTTACGCTCACACACGAAGCTCCACTCGCCCATCACTCGCACAGTTTAGTTTCAAACAGGCTGTGGCCCAGTAGTGGGCCGCGGCCCTGGTGTTGAGGACCCCTGCTTTTTTAGGCGCAATAGGAAATTGTGCAATGTGGAAATTGTGCAATAGGAAATGCACAATTTTTTTCTTTAATGTCTCCCATTTTTAATTGTCCTCCATATTTTGCATCTAAAATCAAAATGTAGTGCATCAGGAATAGAAGTGTAGACCCGTGTTGGTCCGTGTGACACCAAGTGCTGAAATGTTGCGTGGAAATGTTGCTCGCGCATGCGCTGGTCCGGGTTGCACTTTGGAAAAGCCGAACTTCCGGGTTCTAGCGCGCTTGTGCGCCCATCGAGTGGCCCGCCGGCGTGCATATGCAAAGGGATCATGCTCTGGAAAAGCCGAAGTTCTGGCACATACATGCACCCAACAATCAGCTGGCTGGCACCCATGCGCACAATGGTTTTTGGTACTGCCACACGTGCGAAGGACAGCTGATCATCGCACAAGCATGCGTGCCAGAAACCCAGAAGACAAACAGGCAAGGCCGCATGTGCCGGGTTACATGGCTTCACGTGCCAGTTTGGGTACATGTGCCATAGGTTCGCCATCACAGTTCCAGACTAATCTATTTGCTAGCTTTCTACTTGAAGGGAAAGTTTATCTCCGCCTTTTAATTTAACATGTCTTCCAAAGTGACATTCCCAGTCTTTATACTGAAGTGGTACAATCCATTCTTTGGGCTCTAAGGATGGCTAATTAAAATATACAGGTAGTCCTCAACTTATAACCAAAATGGAGTCTGAAATCTCTGTTGACAAGCGAGATTGTCAACAGAGCTTTTAAGGGAATTTTGCCCCCATTTTACAAGATTTCTTGCCATAATTTCTTGCGCACGGTCACTCATGCCCTAGTCACCTCCCGTATGGACTACTGCAATGCTCTCTACATGGGGCTCCCCTTGAAAAGCACCCAGAGGCTCCAACTGGTCCAGAATGTAGCCGCGCGGGTGATTATGGGTGCATCTCGTTGTGCCCATGTAACACCTCTCCTACGCGAGCTGCACTGGCTCCCGGTGGTCTTCTGGGTGCGATTCAAGGTGTTAGTTATCATCTTTAAAGCGCTCCATGGCTTAGGGCCTGGGTACTTACGAGACCGACTTTTGCCACCAATAGCCTCCCACCGAGCAGTTCGTTCTCACAGGGAGGGACTACTCAGGGTACCGTCAATCAAACTGCCGACTGGCGACTCCCAGGGGGAGGGCCTTATCTGTAAGGGCTCCAACCCTTTGGAATGAACTGCCCCCCTGATATACGAAACATCCCTAATCTCCGTGCTTTCCGCTGTGCCCTCAAGACCCTGATGTTCAATCAGGCGGGGCTAAGCACGTTAACTGGGAATGATTAAAATATTATATAATTCTGGGTTTTATTTAATTGGGCTAAACTATGCTGTAATTTTAATTATCAATTTTATGATGTTTATGTATCTTTTATTTTTTCTTGACTGTACACCGCCTTGAGTCCTGCGGGAGAAAGGCGGTATAGAAATATAATAAATAATAATAATAATAATTGTTAAGTGAATCTGGCTTCCATCTTGACTGAAGGCTATTGAAAGGGATCACAAAACCTTGAGATGCTGCAACCATCATAAACATGAGTACAAATGTACTCTAGTAGCAAAAGTCAAATCAGCCAGTGGAAAAAAAATGGGTGACAATTAAATATGAAGAAACTCCCAGCAGACAATCTGAAGGAGCAGGTGGGGGGGTCATTGTTTTAGAGAACATTTATCTTTGCGTTGTTGATAAAAATTAACACTGAGTTGGCAGCACATAATTAATCAAGCTAGCAATAATAGGCACAGCAACCAACCTTCAGATGGATTACGAAGATAACGGAAGTGGCAGGTGGCATTTGTCTAAGCTCAGCTGTCAAGAGAAGAGAAATCAGTAGTCAATAAATACATTGCAGACTAGCATCCTGCTGGAAAAGCTAGTAGGAGGACTACAAGCAGCAAAGTGAATGGACTTGATTACAATGGTGATGGATGCACCATTGGAACATCCAGCTAGGGACAGAATAACAGAGTTGGAAGGGACCTTGGAGGTCTTCTAGTCCACTCCCCTGCTCAGGCAGGAAACCCTATACCGTTTCAGACAAAGGGTTGTCCAATCTCTTCTTTAAAACCTCCAGTGATGGAGCACCCACAACTTCTGGAGGCAAGCTGTTCCACTGGTTAATTGTTCTGTCAGATAATTTCTCCTTAGTTCTAGGTTGCTTCTCTCCTTGGTTAGTTTCCATCCGTTGCTTCTTGTCCTGCCCTCAGGTGCTTTGGAGAATAGTTTGACCCTCGCTCTTCTTTGTGACACACACACACGCCCTTCAGATATTGGAATACTGCTTTCGTGTCACAGATCATCCTGGAGAAGATCTATTTATGTAATGCTGGTTGGGGAATTGTGGGAGTTGAAATCCATGGATCTTCAAAGTTGCCAAGGTTGAGAAACACTGATCTGTAGGATCATTAAGCATTGATTGACACTGATTTGGTGACAGTTGTGGAACACGTAAGGATTCTTTTCTCACCAATTTTATAGCCGCAGCCTGGAGTAATGCAAAATTGATTCATTTTATATATTGCCACCTCACACTGCCTGTGTGTGCAGCCCCCACACCTACCTACCTACCTACCCACCCACTCACCTACGTCTGTCTGCCTGTCTTCTATCTTCTCTCTCTCTCTCATCTATCTCACCATCATCTATGTTTTTTGTCTATTATTGATAATCTATTTAGTTATCTCTCATCTTTCTAACTTATCTGTCTCTCATCTATCTTTCCATCATTTATGTTATCTATATTCTCTCTTTCATGTCTGTCTGTCTATCATCTGTCTATCTATTGCTCTGTTGCTCTATCTGACCATCCATCCATCCATCCATCCATCCATCCATAATTGTGTCTGTCTGTCTATCTGTCCATCCGTCCATCCATCTATCCATCTAGCACCTATCTATCTATTGCTCTGTTGCTCTATATGACCGTCCATCCATCCATCCATCCATCCATCCATAATTGTGTCTGTCTGTCTATCTGTCCGTCCGTCCATCCATCTATCCATCTATCACCTATCTATCTATTGCTCTGTTGCTCTATATGACCGTCCATCCATCCATCCATCCATCCATCCATCCATCCATCCATCCATCCATCCATAATTGTCTGTCTGTCTGTCTGTCTATCTATCATCTATCTATTGCTCTGTTGCTCTATATGTCCATCCATCTATCCATCCATCCATCCATCATTATCTGTCTGTCTCTGTCTATCTATCACCTATCTATTGCTCTGTTGCTCTATATGACCGTCCATCCATCCATCCATCCATCCCTCCCTCCATCCATTCATCTATCCATCCATACTTGTCTGTCTATCTATCACCTATCTATCTATTGCTCTGTTGCTCTATATGACCATCCATCCATCCATCCATCCATCCATCCATCCATCCATCCATCCATCCATCTATCCATCCATACTTGTCTGTCTGTCTATCTATCACCTATCTATCTATTGCTCTGTTGCTCTATATGACCGTCCGTCCATCCATCCATCCATCCATCCATCCATCCATACTTGTCTGTCTGTCTATCACCTATCTATCTATTGCTCTGTTGCTCTATATAACCGTCCATCCATCCATCCATAATTGTTTCTGTCTGTCCGTCCATCCATATCCATCTGTCTATTTTTCTATCATCTGTCTGTCTGCTATCTACACATGTTTTCTTTTTCTTCTCTCTCTCTCTGCAGAATCATTCCACCAAGCAACTGCCTTAAATACCTAGGACGGTTGAGTCTAGAAACGGGGTCTATTTGTGACTTGTGTTGCGGGAACATTACCAAGCTTTAGAGAATGGCTATGTGATTGCTACTGACCCCTCTTTAATTGTTCTGTCAAAAGCCCCTTTCAAGTTTATTTTTATCTGGGCTCCAGAACTGAGAGTTCTCAGGATTCACGAGTTCTTTGGAAACCCATTCAGAGAGATAATGAGAAGGCGATATAATTGTCATTCTCTCACCAGCTCCGCTCATGTTGTTCCCCAATTATATGCTTGGAGTCCAAGGGAAATTACAGGCCTGGGAACATGTCAGGTTATTGTTGTGGGGTAAGTCAGAACAATTTGACTTGGTGGAAGCTGAGAGACTTATCTTGGAAGTCTCAAAGCCTCAGGAAGACCTCCAAATCTTTGCATAGGCTCCCCAGAGAACTCAAAATGGCTTCTTTTGGGATTTTTTTGGCCTGTGCAGGTGATCCTCAACTTACAACGGTTCATTTAGTGACTATTGAATGTTACATCTGCACTGAAAAAAGTGGCTTATGACCGTTCTTCACACTTAACGACCGCTGCAGAATGGACCATATATTTTGTTGTTGGAAGATGTACAAATTCGAGAGAAATGATAGTAACAAACGAATTAATTGAAATTAAGGGGAAACTTGAAATGTAAAATTGAATAAAATGGAAATGTGAATAAATGATGCAAGTAAGAATAAAACAATACAAATTTCTTATGAAACAATGTAAGAAATAAAAAGAAGAAACATATTGTTAAGGGTTGGAAGGTTATACTACTAAAGGATTTAAGATAAAAATGGAATAAGTTGAAATACATTGTTAATAATTAAAAGATAAGGGGAATTTTGAGAAAATAAATGAAAGAAAAGTTGGGGTTGCCTGGACATCATAGTGGAAAATAGAAAATAGAAAATAGAAAATAGATACAGCAATAGAGAGAGACGAAAGAGAAGTAGAGAGGTGGAAGGGAGGAAGAAGGAGAGAGTGGAATGGGAAGAAAGGGAAGAGGGGAGGAAAGAAAGGAGGGGAAATAAGAATAGGAGAGAGGGTTAGAAAGGGAGAAAGAGGAGGAGAGGGAGAAAGGAAGGGGAATTAGAGAAGGAGTAGGAGAAGAGGGAAGAAGAAAGTAGAAAGGAAAGAAGGGAAGGAGAGATTGAGGAGAAAGATTGCTGTACAATAAAAGATAAAATGGAAGAAAGGCAACCCCAAACATGCATAAATGTACTAGGATAAAGAATGAGTTATTAAAAAAATAAAAGAGAATAATTATGAGTTAAAACAGAAAAATTAGAATTTGAGGACAAATTAAGATGTTTATATAAATAAGCATAGAAATTTTAAGACATGATTAAAAAATGGTAAAAGGAAATTTTGGCAAAAATTGTAACTGAGTAAAATGTACTTGAATATGTTAAATTGTATAAGTTATGATATGGCCAATACTCTGTTCATAAAACATGTGGGTGAAAATGGAGGGAAACAATCAATAAAACTTGATTTTTTTAAAAAAAGTATGAAAAATGGTGATAAGCCACTTTTTTTTCAGTACAGTTGTCAATGGGGGATTCAGGGAGTTTTCTGCTATTTTGAGTTGGGGAAATGCACAGAAAATGTAGCCTAAATTCAATAAGTTCACATAATTTGTATTTATAAAAAAACAAAAAGAGAAACCTTACTCCCCTTTCACAGAAGGCCCAAGAGAAAAAAGAGAAAATTCTGCCTCTTTCTGTCTTTGCTCTGTTCCCAGGTTGAATCTCTCCTTGTTCAGTTTCCATCCATTATTCCTTGTCTGGCCTTCAGGTGCTTTAGAAAATAGCCTGATCCCTTCCTCTCTGTGGCAGCCCCTCAAATATTGGAAGACTGCTATTATGTCACCCTTGGTCCTTCTCGTCACTAGACGAGCCATGCCCAGTTCCTGTAAATGTTCTTCATATGTTTTAGCCTCCAGTCCAACTAATCATCTTGGTTGCTCTATTAATATACATACACATTAGATAGAATTTAGTAGTCACTGTATTTTATCAACTGTGAGAATTAGGTGTTGAGCAGAAGGGGAAAAAACCATCCTCGTGTCTTCAGTTTTGTCTTTTATTCTTTTTTTGAAAAAATACTTCTTCACTTCCTTCTATAGTAGTGATAGCTAACTTTTTCCGGACCAAGTGCCCAAAACATGCGGCTGAACCCCCCCCCCCAAATTCAATGTGCACGTGGCCCCCGCACATGGGCCATGCATGCACAAGCAGCCCCCTGTATGTGCCCTGCCCCCTTGCGCATGCGCACGTGGGCCCCCTGGACACGCCCTGTCCCTCGACACATGCGCACATGTCCCCTGCATGTGTCCTGCCCCACAAAGACCAGCTGGCTGGCGGGAGGCATGCACACAGGCACAGCGGAGCTGAACTGAGGCAACGGCCCACGTGCCATCAGAGAGGATGCTGCGTGCCACCTCTGGCATAAGTACCACAGGTTCGCCATCACGGTTCTATAGTTTTCTTGTTACTATAAAAAAGAGAAAGAGACTTTTGCTTCTTCCTTCTTATTCTTTCCTTTTTTTCCCCCCCTCAGGGAGCAGATCAAGCGAGTAAAGGATTCTGAAGATGTGCCCATGGTGTTAGTTGGCAACAAATGTGATTTGCCCTCCAGGACTGTAGACACCAAGCAAGCTCAGGATTTAGCAAGAAGTTACGGGATCCCTTTCATCGAAACCTCCGCAAAAACACGACAGGTAATGACGTCCAGGTGGCTGCGACGGGGTAAAAATCCGAGTCTTTTCCAGGTGGGAAAGGCAGAATTTCCTAGTAGCCAGAAAAGGCCTTTTTTTAAGGTAGTTCAGAGGCACTTTTTACCTTTGGATACTCAAAGATAAGTCAATCAATGTTTGTGTTATCTGACCTTGAGAACCCAATTTTACCGCCTTCTTCCCCATGGTCCTTAAGTCACATCGTTCTTAAACGAATCCAACTTTCTCCATTGACTATGCTCGTGGGAAGGAACTGACAGCCCGTTTGATTTATGTCAACGTTGTGATTGACATTCATCAATGCACTAGCACAGGGTTTTCCCACCTTGGCAATTTCCAAATACTGTATTTTCCTGCGTATAAGACTACTTTCTAACACACAAAAATCTTCTCAAAAGTCGGGGGTCGTCTTATACGCCGGGTCTCATTCTCCTGTAACCAGGCAGACCAGCCCATAAGGCTCTGATGAGCCTTCAATGGCTCTGAGGAGGGTCGTCTTATACACCCAGTCGTCTTATACGCCGGAAAATACGGTATATGGATGTCATCTCCCAGAATTCCACAGCCAGCATAGCTATTGCTGAGAATTCTGGGAGTCGAAGTCCATTCAGCTTTAATCTATCAAGGTTGGAAAACAATGCAATAGCAGAAAGAATGGCCATTATCTGCCCAAGATACACTGTCCATCCCCAATAATGCTAATTATTAAAAAACCACGGAGGCAGAAACATAAAAGAGGTGACTCTTTTCTAGCTGGTTGTATAATTGCATTATCTTCTTTGTAAATTCTGAGATTACCTGTTCTTCACACAGGAATCTTTTAATTTCTTCTAATGCAGGGTTGAATACCTATGGCTTCTTTATGACCTATGAACTTCAACTCCCAGAATTCCTAAGTCAGCCATGGAATCTGCTCGGGAATTCTGGGAGTTGAAGTCCATAGGTCGTAAAGGGCCATAATTGCTCGTGCCTGTTTTACTGTGAGTTGAAGAAAAATCATCTTAAGCATATCCAACTGTAGAGTATCGGATCTTCCTTCAAGATTTGGCATGCGTTCTGTTTGGCTATTGACCTGAGCGGTGTCTGAATCGGTCGAAGACAATCTTTGTTGAAAACTCAAGAACAAGAGTTCAGGCTAACGTCTCAGAATTTTTTCACGCCTCTTAACAGCTTCGTAATGTGATCTCTGGATATAGTGAAGCCTCTCCCATCTCCAAGCCAATCTCAAAATCCAGATGCAGCATGCAGTGTGTGCACTGCTATTTTGGGGGGCTCAAGATTACACCTTTAAAAAAAAATAATCTATGGTTTAAACCAGCGTTTTTCAACCTTGACCATATTTATTTATTTATTTATTTATTTATTTATTTATTTATTTATTTATTAGATTTATATACCGCCCTTCTCCTTACGGACTCAGGGCGGTGAACAGCCGAGTAAAAATTCAATACATAAAAGTTAAAAATTTTAAAACACATATACGTTTGGCTGAGAATTAAAACAAAATAAATATTAAAATGCAGCAACTTTACAAACATTAAAATTTTAAAAATTCTAAAAATTCAGTAGGGATCAGGCTAAGCCGGCAAGTTGAAAAAGATGAGTTTTTAGGGCCCGACGAAACGTCCGGAGGTCGGAGATAATTCTCAACTCTGGAGGAAGATCATTCCAGAGGGTAGGGGCTGCCACAGAGAAGGCTCTCCCCCTGGGGGTCGCCAGCCGGCATTGTCTGGCTGACGGCACCCTGAGGAGGCCCTCTCTGTGGGAGCGAACCGGCCGGTGGGAGGCAATTGGCGGCAGAAAGCCAAGACGAGTGTGCTTCAGACTTGTGCTTTAAGTGTGTGTGTTCAGAGTGTGCTTTAAGTGTGTTCAGAGTGTGCTTTAAGACGAGTGTGCTTCAGACTTGGCAATAAGTGGACTTCAACTCCCAGAATCCCCTAGCCAGCCTGGAAGACCAGGGAATGCTGAAAATTGAATTTCGTAGCTCTTAAAAAGTTGTCAAGTTTGAAAAACACTCAATGGAAGGGAACGAGCTGGGCTGAGATATTTTGGCTTCTGTCCCACATGAGGATACAACTTGCAAACCATAAATATTTTCCTGGTTTGTTTCTGTGGTGGAAAAAAGGATCTAAGTTGAGCAAAGCCAAGATCTCATGTTGCGTGGCGCCATCAACTTGGATGGTTGTGCGTGCAGAATCACAGGCTTCTCCCAAGGGACTTTTACCTCAGCTTACATTTCCTTGCGTGATCTAAATTGAAAATTTCAGACTGTAGTGTCAAAATCGGCCTGGAATATACAGGCAGACTTCGACTTACGACCACAATTCAGCCCAAAGTTTACATTGCCACAGTTGTCCAGTGAGTTTTGCCCCATTTTACAACCTTTCTCACCAGAGTCGTTAAGTGAAGCAGTGCAGTTTTTTTAAGTTAGTAGCACGGTTGTTAAGCGAATCTGGCTTCCCCATTGACTTTGCTGGTCAGAAGGTTGCAAAAGGTGATCATGTGACCCCGGGACACTGCAACTGTCATAAGTGTGAATCAGTTGCCAAGTGTCCCGAGTTTGACCACATGACTGTGGGCAAGCAGTAATGGTCATAAGTGCAAAAAAAACCAACAGTCATAAGTCACTTTTTTGGTGCTGTTGTAAATTCGAACAGTCACTAAACAAAAGAATGTAAGTCGAGGTCTGCCTGCATATCTATATTTATTATCTTGATGTTCGTAAGAATGTTTTGAGTTTTTATGATTATCGTTCTTCCATCGTGGTGGTGGGGCTTGGTTTATTAAAAATTTGCTTCCTCTAAATGGGTACCATGATTTTGGCATTAGAATTATCCTGCTTTGATCTTCTAAAATCGATTTATTTTCTCTCCCGCTGCCTTTATAAGGTATTTAAATTCCTTCGGGCCCTTTAAAGAGCTGTACCAAATGTTTCTTTGATCAGATTCAAACAGAGCTTGGATTCCATTCCTGTTATGTATGGGTGAGATTGCTCACCTGGTTGACTAGTACGGGGGTCGGCAACCTTAAACACTCAAAGAGCCATTTGGACCCAATTCCCACAGAAAAGAAAACACCGGGAGCCACAAAACCCTTCCCATGCCTATTTCCTGAGCGGCCACAGAACTAGCATATGTAGTTGAATTAAACATTCTGTTTTCTTCTGAAACTTTTCTTTTCTTGGATTTATCCATTGTTGGCCCACCGGGGGTCGAAAAGCTCAATACATCGTGTGCTGGCGAGTATCACACATTGGTGGTTGTAATATTTTGAGCAACAGGGAGCCGCAGCAGAGGGATGAAAGAGCCACATGCAGCTCCAGAGCCGCAGGTTGCTGACCCCTGGACTAGTATATGAAGACGGCTTTTCTGAACTTTGGACCTTCAAGAAACTTTTTAAAAAATCACACCCTTCTTAAGTACAACTTGACTCCTGGTAGTTTTACGTCAGTGTTCCTATAAATCCCTTGGCAGAAATACAGAAATGGTTTTACCTGTCTGGATTTGTTCTCCCAACTCCCCAATCTAACCTTGAGATTTCTCAAATATCTCCCATCCAAGTCTTAACCAGATCTGACTCTGCTTAGCTTTGGGGGTTCAGCTAAGAACAGCTACATCTGCTCTAGTATGCTGCATCCGTTAATATCTCTTTAAGGATTAGCTGGCTTTTATTAGTAATGTACAAATATTCCGTTGAAAGAAATCTTTCGAGACAGGAAAGTCAGGTCAACTGAGGAATGACTTCTAAGAACATTTTTCTCTGACTTTCTAGCATTTTGAAATATTCTTAGCAAGCGGTACGACTTAAAAGCAAGATTGCTAACACTATTCATCTCACAATGCACAGTTTAGTACTTTTGCAGTTAAACAACTATGCACTAATAGAGTTAGTCCTCAATTTATGACTGGTCATTTAGCAACAGTTAAAAGTTCCGAAGGACCTACCAAAGAGGTACCGTATTTTCCAGCGTATAAGACGATTGGGCGTATAAGACGACCCTCCTCAGAGCCATTTAAGGCTCGTCAGAGCCTTATGGGCTGGTCTGCCTGGTTACAGGAGAATGAGACCCGGTGTATAAGATGATCCCCGACTTTTGAGAAGATTTTTGTGTGTTAGAAAGTAGTCTTATACGCAGGAAAATACAGTACTTATGATCTGGATTTGAAATTCTGGTTGTCACTTGCCCCAGTTTGGGCACCCAGCAGCCCAATCACATTTAGAGACATTTTCGGTGTCGGCTGGTCACATGGTCATGTTTTATTTTGGTTTTGTCAAAAATGAGCATTGGCTTTGGGTTTTCAACAAAACTGTGTCCAGTTTTCAATGGAGACATTTAACTACAGTTAACACTGCTTCAGTCATCCCTTTTTAACATGGGCTGGAAACCAGTTGTGTTCTGCCCCAGCTACGGACCCCAAAGAACGCAGCACACACACAGTCTGTTCAAACCTTAGTTTACTAAATTAAATCAGGCCTTTACAACAACGGCTGTTAATTAACTGCATTAACAGCCACCAAGAATTCAAAGAATAATAAATGAAAGCTTACTGTGGTTGGCAAAATGCCCAGAAGCAATTTGCAGGAACCTGATAAGATAAGCAAGACCAAAACACGAAGGTATGTGAATGAAATTGTTCCCTGCAAATTACTTCAGTCGGTGTTCCTCCTTAAATAGGCTAAGGGAGTGGCCAATTAGCTCCAAGCCTTACTCTCAAGGAAACTCCTCCCGAGGAGCCACTCCTGCCTTTTGGCAGCTCTGCGCACCCGTGCATCGAGGAGAGGCTCCTCCTCTTCATCCTCTTCACTTAAGGGAGCTTCTGGAGGTTCCGAAGGCCCTGGCTGAATCCCTGCCTTTGGCACTGCATCTTCTCCAGCCTCCTCATTGTCTGACTCGAGTGCCAGCTGCACAGGCTGCCAGCGCAGCACCACACCAGCTTCCTCGCTGTCGGAATCAGCTACCAGCTGCACAGGCCGCTGACAGGCCACAACAGGTTGTGCAAAACAATTCAGATTCAAAACACCCCGAGAATAAAATTCCCTTTTGTTTCAAGTTTGAAACAATTACTTCAGCTTCAAAGCAGGTTGTCGTAATCATTCTGGATGTGTTTTAAACTTAAAGACACGTCTCTGCGGAGCTTGAAACGTATAGTATAATTTAGTGGGATTCTCGTATTTTAGACTGGAAAATTGACATGGTTTGAGAGACCGAATTGAGTGTCCTGTTGGATGTATGGGTTCCTAATTGAGCATTTATATCCCGTAGAGTTCTTCGTGCTCTCTGAACTTGGTTGTTGGTTTTTTTGTAGACTCATTATCCAGCTAGATAACATCATCAGTATTAGGTGGTCTTGTTACTTAGTTTGGTAATAAAACGTCTGCAAGAAAATAGACAAGCTCAGAGAGCACCAAGGACCCCTCAGTTCAACCCTAAGCTCTTCTGTTAGTTTACCCTGTGTTTATCTAGAAGGATAAAGGCAAGGACAGATAGACAAGAAAAGGAGAGTTGACAGAAGGTAGGAAGAAAAATAGGGAAAAGTATTTTCAAAATCAGTTATTT
Organism: Coluber constrictor foxii; assembly: GCA_038048745.1. Classification (NCBI taxonomy): domain Eukaryota; kingdom Metazoa; phylum Chordata; class Lepidosauria; order Squamata; family Colubridae; genus Coluber; species Coluber constrictor. The sequence goes on along the minus strand of CM075964.1, from coordinate 85,521,277 downwards.
AAACCTACTACCATATTTTTCGGACTATAAGTTGCACCGGTGTATAAGACGCATCAAGATTTTGAAGAGGTAAGCAAGGGAAAAAACATTTTGCCCTCCCCGGCCTCCAGGAGCATTCTGCAGACCTCCAAACCCTCTGTGTGTCCCGTTTTTGCGAAAAATGGGCTCATTTTTTGCAAAAACAGGAGTGGGGCTTCGGGAGGCCAAAAATGGTTGCATTCGGTGTATAAGGCGCACCAACATTTCCACCCTCTTTTAGGGGGAGAAAATGTGCATCTTATACTCCGAAAAGTACAGTAGTTATTTTGCAGCCTTACTCATCCATACTGTAATCTCCTTCTTCTAGACCAGGAGTTCCTAACCCCTGGGCTGAGGACGGCACCGAGCTGCGGCCCATTCAGAACTGGGCCACTCAAATGGTGTGTGAGTGCATGTGTACGCAAAGATCCATTTGTACAAGCGGTGTGCATATGTGCAAAAATCTTGCATGGACCGCCCCCTTCCCCGCCGTCAACAGTCCGTAAAACCAAAAAGGTTGGGAACTGCTGTTATAGACCATTTCATGCCTTTCACAATGTGAAATTCTTATTTTTGAAAGATTTCAGATGTGAAAGACCAGGTCCCAGCATGAAGGTTCAATTTAACCGATTTATTGCTAAATGCCTACGTACTGGAATCTTCTCAATTAAGTCAGCACTTGGATAAGGTTAGATAACAGTCAAGAGCAATCAACAAGAGTTGGACTTAGTACATTTGTGACCACGTAGTGATTCTAGGCTGATCGCTCTCTTCACACTGCCTCTGCCAGTCCTTCTCCCTCTGTTGTATCGGAGTGGGGTCCTTTCTGGGAAATAGTTTTCAAGCGGGTAGTTAGGTACCAAAACTCGGTTGCCGTAAAAGCAAGAAACAATTGTGATGCTTCTGCATACAATTTATGGCAGACTTGGTGGTTTTTGAGGAGGAAGAAGAAGGCATCATGGAGGAAGAGTGAGATCCTTATGGGTTCATGGACCTTTGCTGCAGATTTTGAGGTGTGGAGATGATAGCTAGTTGTGAAAATAGAGCAGTGTTTCACAACCTTGGCAACTTTCCTCAATTCTGGGAGTTGAAGTTCATACATCTTAAAAGTTGTCATGGTTAAGAAAGATCAACTGTAATCAGGGGTGGGCTTCAAAAATTTTAGCAAGGGGTTCTCTGCTTGGTTGCTGGGTGGGCGTGGCCCAGTCAGCCTCCTGCACCACGATAGGGGGGGGCATTTTTGCCCTCCCCGGGCTCCGGAGGCTTTTCTTGAGCCTCTGGGAGGGCGAAAACAGACTCCGGAGGCCAGAAACGCGCCTGTTTCCTGAACTTCCGGTTGGTCTGTTTTTCACCCTTCCCGAGCCTCCGCACACACCCTGCACTTATCTGCATCCAAAACGAGCCCCGTAGGGACTCTTGGGAGGGGTAGGGTGGGCGGGGCCAGCCAAGAGTGGGATTTGGGGGCTCCCCAAACTGCATAGAATATTAGCTAGAGGTTCTCCCGAACCCCTGCAAACCCCCCAGCAGCTCACCCCTGACTGTAATCTTTCGGTTCAGTTCAGATAGACCAGAGGTGTGAAACTCAAGGCCCGGGGGTCAGATCCAGTCCATGGGGTACTTAGATCCAGCCCGCGGGGCCAGCCTGAGAATAACAAAGGACCAGACCTCAGTGTTTGTGCTAGCAAAAACGGGCTGAACGGGGGCCACCCATGGCTCCCTGCAGTCCGTTTTGGCTGGCAGGGGGCTGTAGAGGGTATCCGTCCCATCTTCCTTCTGGCTGGCCCGTAGAGGACAATTATATTGCTGTTCCGGCCCTCCAAGAATATCAGATTGACATCCCTGAGATAGACCTATCTCCTATCCTGGGCTTGTTCATGTTGGGAGAAGATTCTGAGTTTGGAACAGATGATGGAGCTAAGCAAAGAGGAAATGGTGGATTTTCTTAGGGAATGGGACCTCCCTGGAGATGGTTCTGAAATTATTGAGATCTCCTTAAATGTGGAGCTTGATAGATCTGTTGACAAGATGGTCCGTCAATCGAGATGACAGGTTCCATTCGTCTAACTCAGGGGTAGGCAACCTTAAACACTCAAAGAGCCACAAAGGTCCTAACCGGAAGCCCCTCGTTCAATTCTGGAGCTGACCGGAAGTCCAGTTCCCCCACCACAGAATCTCCTCCTAGCATGGTGTCCTTTTTCCTCTGCTGACCAGAAGTCCGGTTCTCCCACCATAGAGTCTCCTCCTAGCACAGCATCCTTTTTCCTCTACCTGTCCTAACCGAAAGCCCTATCAATTGTAGAGTTGCAGCAGAGGGATGAAAGAGCCACATGCGGCTCCAGAGCCACGGGTTGCTGACCCCTGGTCTAACTAGGCCGAGCAAGCCAGTTCAAAATTGGAGGGTGCAAATGAACCACTCCTAGAAAAATCCTAGAGGTGCTTTTTCAGGAGGCAACTGGACATCTCTTGTTTTTCTTTAAAGACATTTCGCTTCTCATCCAAGAAGCTTCTCCAGTTCAAAGAAAAACCAAAAGTCTTGAAAAAGCACCTTTGGGACAACTATGACCTGGATGACTGAGAATCTCTGTAGACACTCCTAGAAATGGGAAAGTAGAGTTAACAAGTTGTGTGAATCTAGACCCGTGATGGCGAACCTATGGCAGCCGTGCCACAGGTGGCACGCGGAGCCATATCGGTGGGCACGCGAGTATTGCCCTAGCTCAGTGCCAGCCAGCTGATTTTCGGGCCTTCCAGGCCCACCGGAAGTCGGGAAGCAGGCTATTTCTGGCCACCAGAGGGCCTCCAGGGGGGTGGGGAAGGCCGTTTTTGCCCTCCCCAGGCTCCTAGAAAAGCTCTGGAGCCTGGGGAGAGCAAAAAACGGGCCTTCCAGTCCCACCGGAAGTCGGCAAATGGGCCATTTCCAGCCTTCGGGGAAGGCTGTTTTTGCCCTCCCCAGGCTCCAAGAAAGAGTCTGGAGCTTGGGGAGGATGAAAAACGGGCCTACTGGGCCCACCGTGCCATCGCATGCCAAAAGCGGGGAGAACACGGGGGTGTCACACACACGTGTGGGGGCGGGGCACACAATTATGGGTGTGGGCACGCATGGGTGCTCCCCCCCTGGGCTCCCCCCGCTTTTGGCACATGACGGCAAAAAGGTTAGCCATCACTGATCTAGACCATTATGCTAATTTATAGATATCATGCCAACTTAGAAAAAGGATTAATTCTGTAACCAAGTTAAAGCAAACTCAGTTTTATTTTGTTTCATTTATTTGTTCTGTTTCTGTGCCTGCCCCTTCTTAGTCCATAACTATGGATGGCTTACAATTCTGGAAATACAATAAACATTTAAGAAAACATTTTAAAACGGTAAAACCAGTTTTTTTAAAAAAAAACATTAAAAACATCCATAGACAAGAACCAAGACATTTTGCAAATATCTTTGAATTGTAAAGCCAATCTTAAACTGGATTCTATGACTCTAGGGCAGTCATAGAAACATCTGGATCTCACTCACAAAGTGTCATTAACAACAGCACAGAAGTGATCTGCCATTTCTATCTTCAGGAGAGATCCCAAAATTTGAAGAATTCTAGGTCTCAAAAATATGTTCTCAGGACCAGATCTTTCCCTCTAGAGAGTGGTGATGTGACCTAGGCTTCCTGAGTCATTAAAACACAAGTGATCCCAAAAACCTATTTTATTGCAACAGCTGTGAATTACGTTCATTCACAGCTGAGTTCTAATTAGTTGAAAAAAGTCCTTCGGGAGAAATTCTTTGGGATAATCACCAACCTTTATCTCCCTTGACATGCTGCCAAAGACCTACTTGGCAAAGCCACACCGAGTCCAGAATCAACAGAGATGCTGACTGGGAACAGAATTAACAATGTTGCTTTTCTGCAAAGGTGTTCTGGCCCCGTTCCCAGGAATACCCCCCCCTCAGACAGTCAGAGTCTAATGAACTGGCAGGCAACCAAGTAAGCTGATAACAAAGCTTGGCAGCAATCCCCGCAACTGCTTGCCAAAGTCTTTATTAATAGTTCAGTCAAATACACACCACCAAAATGTACAGAGCTGAGACGCAGGGCCAATTCGAAACTGGGATCCATGAATCTTTGTTTTGTTCGTCACAAAGATACAGGCTGCAATCCCTCTCTTATATAGCCTGTGAGGTGTGGTCCACCAGCTAATCACGACCACGCCTTTTCCTCTGCTGGGCTCTCCTGTCTCTCTGATGCTGGCGAGGATCCAACCAAAACTCACTCCCCTCATCAATGTCTTCCTGTGGCTGCGGGGACGAGCTTGGCTCTGGGCCTATCTCCTGCCCTTCGGTGTCCTCCGGAGGCATTGCCAGAGAGGAGAGTCCTGGAGAAGGAGGCCTTGCCAACTCCTCTCCCTCACTCTCAGAGTCCTCCCCTGCTGATGACGCAGGCTCAGGCAACGGAGCCACAACAAAAGGGCCCATGTGCCTTTGCTCCTTTTTTAAGCTGTGTGGAAGGGGCCAATCATCTCCAGGTCTTATTCCCGAGTCGTCCCTTTTGTTTTAACTGTTTGTGCCTTCTGGCAGCTCTGTGCATGCATGCACTAGGAACAGGATCCTCCTATTCCTCTGCCTCTCTGATGTCCAACTCTGGAGGCTCCAAAGTCCATGCATAACTTCCAGATGGCCCTGGCCCCATCTCTGCCTCCGACGCAGAGCCCTCATCTGAGCCTTCCCCAGACTCCAGGACTGGCCCATGTTCCTCCCCAGCCTCCTCACTGTCCGACTCTGCCTCCAGGTCCGCAGGCTGCTGGCAGACCACAACAGGTATTTTGTGGCTAGCTCCCGGCCTTTCAAATTTTAGCAGTGCCACTGCAAGAAGGATAGAATCATTTTATTTTATTTATTTATTAGTTCGATTTATATATGCCGCCGTTCTCCGGAGACTCAGGGCGGCTTACAATGCATTAAGCATCATCACCATGTATTCTGCAGTGAGTGAGTTCTTGGAAGTCAGAATTTTTCGTTGTTGTTGTTGTTTATGAGATTTGAGAGATTTACACAGGCTCAACTTGAGAAATGTGACTCTGGTTGACGTACATCCAAGACTGGGTCTTCGTGTGATGGGTGGCTCTTTAAAAGCCTTTTTCTAGCTCTTCTTCTTTCTCCTTGTGGTGGTGAAGGATTTTGCTCCAGTGGGCAGTTCTCCAATGATTGCTTGGCTTTGTCTCCACGGTGGTGGCCCTATCAAGAAGGGATCTCATTCTTGATTTATCTGTACGGGTGAAAGAATGGCAGCTCCTGTTTTTTCAGGAATTAGGATGGAGGCAAAAGAGCATCCCAGCTTCTCTAAATAGAGGGGGGAGGGGGCGCATGGACAAGAGAATTAATCATGTCACCCAGTTTTTATGGGAGGCTTAAAAAGGGTGTTATGATCGGGAATGCACGAGGCATTGTGATAGTGATCAAAGAGGCTCAATGAAAGTGACTTAGCTAGGACAATATTGACGGGAGATGTAGCTTGGTCATAGGACATCTACAGGAGCTTTGCTCACAGCCTTTCCAAAGATCTTCTGGGTTGGTCTTCAGACAATATCAAGTGGAGAAATAAATTTATATGAAAATTTTCCACTTTCTCTAAAGCAATGAGGAGGAAGGTGTATTCTGGAGCCCTAAATGTTAAGGTGATGCTGAGCCAGGTAGAGTAGACCTACACCCAGAATATTCAGTATGGACCAGAGACCCTTGTCTAATGATTGGATGCTGCAATGGCTCCCGAAGAGTTCAAGACCACTTGATTTAGCTCCTAAATTGTCACTTTCTTTTAGACACTGGATATAGTCAAATGAATTAAATCTGGTTGGATCCTCTTCATTCATTCGTCCTTGAAAGAGCAACGCTGTGCTGAAACCATACACCATGTTTAACAAACCACTCTAAGTCCACTCCAGACACCCACAAAATTAATCACACAATGGCTTAACATGAGAGACTAAAGTCTCTATAGTTTATGAAGATTCTCAGTCATCCAGGTCATGGCTGTCCCAAAGGTGCTTCTCCAAAAGACAGCTAGACTTTTTTTTTCCCCCGTCGAAGACATTTCGCTTCTCATCCAAGAAGCTTCTTTCGTTCAGACTGAATGTCTCACTACTTTGCACCGCATATATCACACTGTTCAAATTGTGTCTGGGTTGTTTTGTCAGATGGGCAAGTTTCTGCCTTGTGTGTTCCTGGGTTTAAAGTGTGCGTGTATGCAGGACAACGCAGTGAGACGTGTGAAGATCTGTACAGCGGAGAAACAAAACAACCGCTTCACAAATGCATGGCACAACGAAGGAGAACAAACCCATCAGGACAAGATTCAGCAGTCCCATTTGCATTTGAAAGACGAGACAATGGTCACTCTCTTGAAGACAACAAATTCCACATTCTGGACCAAAAGGACCACTGGTTTGAAAGAGGGATCAAAGAGGCCATCTACATTAAAATTAAAAGGGGAAGGGATTTGATACCACTTATCTCCTTTTTACACAATCCTTTCAACAGTTCCAAGAACGTTCCACACCCATTTGCACTATTCAGGGGACCCTCCGGACACAGAGGAACCACCAAGTGGCCCCCGGCGGCTCTCAGAGAGAGTGCTAATGACCAGATGACTGCAAGGAATATAAACCCATTCATTCTCCACCATTCAGTCAAAACGGAAGAAGCTTCTCGGATGAGAAGCGAAACGTCTTCAGGGAAAAACAAAGTCCAGTTGTCTTTTGAAAAAGCACCTTTGGGACTAAAACCTTGCAAGAAAGTAGATGTATTGTGGACTAAGCATATCTCAAGGATTGCAACCTATGGAAGGTTGCTATCTTTGAACATTGATCCTTTTTGCCATCAGCCATGGTGAATGCAGGATGGTAGCCAAGAATTCCACCAGGAAAGGCTAGAGACCTCTCTCTCCCTTAACTTTTCTCCCAAGCTCGGTAGCCACTTCCTCCTGGCTCCTGGGCAAGACCCTGCTTTATCACCTGCTTAAACGAAAACCGACTCTAAAGGAGTTGTGTCTTGCAACCACAGAGAGTGGAAGATGCTTTCTATACCTTGGTGCGGGAGATTCAACAGCACCGATTGACAAAAGTCTGCACCGAAGAAAAGACACCTGGGTGCGTGAAAATTAAAAAATGCCTTTTAATGTAACCGGGTAAGTTTCATTTTTGTTTAAGGGGGGAAACAAAAAAATCTTAAAGCGTTCGACAGAAGGAAAAAAAATGTGATCAACCAGTAATGAATCAAATCCAAATTCCAACTTTTCTCTGATGATTCCTCTTAATTTCCGAATGATTGTTAAGTTAGCAACTGATTGAATTCTGTTCTGACTTTTGCTACATGGAGCTTTTTGGTTCTTTACGATGGTGCCAGGCTGAGTCTCTCGTTGCCTACTCCAAAATGATCTGGGGATGTTAGCAGGGGTGAAATCCAGCAGGTTCTGACAGGTTCTGGAGAACCGGTAGTGGAAATTTTGAGCAGTTCGGAAAACTGGCAAATACCACCTCTGGCTGGCCCCAGAGTGGGGAGGGAATGGAGATTTTGCAATATCCTTCTCCTGCCATGCCCACCAAGCCACGCCCACCAAGCCACGCCCACAGAACCAGTAGTAAAAAAATTTAAGATTTCACCACTGGATGTTAAGCATTGTAGTCCAACACAATTGAAGGAACTTAATGGTGTACAGTGATATGCTGAAGGTAACTTGAGGACTGTTTCTTCCAGAGACCCCTGCACTGTATTCTAAGTGATCAAAAATAACAATTGTTGGGGAAATAATCACTTGTTTTGATGTAGGCTTTCATGGCCAGTATCTATAGGGCAGTATTGGGCTTCAGGTTCTAGTCGCCACCATCTAGAGAAAAGGTTTCCTAACATTTCACCAGCAACTCTGGTTGCCATTTTCAGAGGCAAAGTGCCCTGCTCTGCAGATCGGATTCTGTTTTATGATCAGCTGTTTTGACTTCTGATTGATCTTTAGCCAAGCGGCTTTTCAATTGGTGCGTGTTGGTGAGGGCTAATCCCTGATTGGGGTTCGATCCTGATTGGTTATCTTGGTGGTGTTGGTTCCTGATTGGTTCTTTGTTCATGGTCTTAAAATAGGTCATTTTTGTAGAGCTGCTCATATCATTTCGATGTGTGTATGTATGTAAGTGTAGATAGAAATAGAAATAGATATAGATATAAATATAAGCATCATTTTAGTTATTGTCTATCCACTCCAGGATGAAGGCCTCTTCCGCATGTTTTCAATTTATACAGTCCTAAGCTTTCTTTTACCAATTGGGCCCTTTATCTATCTATATCTATCTATCTATCTATCTATCATCTATCTATCATCTATCTATCTATCTATCTATCTATCTATCTATCTAGCTATCTAGCTATCTAGCTATCTAGCTATCTAGCTATCTAGCTATCTAGCTATCTATCTAGCTATCTAGCTATCATCTATCATTCTTATTGATCTATCTCATCTATCTATCTATCTATCTATCTATCTATCTATCTATCTATCTATCTATCTATCTATCTATCTATCTATCTATCTATCTCTATTACCTACCTACCTATCTATCTCTATTAGATAGAAAAAACTGCAAGATAGAATAAAATTAAAATTACAAAAGAAGAAAGGGAGAGAAAAAAGAAAAAGCTAAAAGTGCAGAAAGAAAGTAGAGGAGATATAAGGAAAGATATAAAGTGATTTCCAATCTTCTTTACAGCAGTTAAAAATACAATTATAAATCAGCTCTTCTAAAGTTACATCATGACTACTCTTCTTTCTACTGTATAATCTATCCTCTCTAATAATCAAAACCGTAAATAATTTTTTTTTTAAATTGCAAAAAGTCCATGCAAGGTTTCCTGTCGCCAATCAATGTCAATAATTGTCTTTTCTCTAATAAACCATTTTTGCAGTGCTGATTCCTTATTCCTAATTGGTCTGTTGGCTTGTGCTGGGTTCTGGTTGGTTGGTTTGAGGAAATGAGTCCTGATTGGGTCCTTGTCCAGGCAGATTGGTCACAGAGTTAACTTTTTCATCACTTGGTTTATGTAGGAAGAACCTGGCTAAAGAGAAATACACACAAAGCCTATGAAAAGGAAAGAAAATAAATACTGTACCTTTACAGGGAGGATACATGGGATGAGGGTGTGGCTAGCTGATGAGGGCTTATAAGCCCGAAATAGATCTATCTTAGTCTCACAATGGGCAGCAGAGGGTCTGCTGGCTGCCAGAAAAAAAGCCTAGAAACTAGTGGATTGTGATTTCACTGAACTAGGGCTGCATAAAAATCTTGGTTTACGTAGGAAGAACCTGGCTAAAGAGAAATACACATAAAGCCTACGAAAAGGAAAGAAAATAAATACTGTACCTTTACAGGGAGGATACATGGGATGAGGGTGTGGCTAGCTGATGAGGGCTTATAAGCCCGAAATAGATCTATCTTAGTCTCACAATGGGCAGCAGAGGGTTTGCTGGCTGCCAGAAAAAAAGCCTATATATATCTATCTATCTTAGTCTCACAATGGGCAGCAGAGGGTTTGCTGGCTGCCAGAAAAAAAGCCTATATATATATATATATATATATATATATATATATATATATATATATATATATATATATAGGCCTTTGCTTTACATTTCTCAAGATTTCAAGCCATTTCTATAATTACAAAAGCATTATAAAATGTCATCAAAACCTAAAATCAAAGTTTCACTTTTTCCATCCAGTTTCGAGCAAGAAGTCCAGAACCAGTTTCCAAATAGAAAGAAAGCTGGATTAAATTCCTTTCTTTGATTAAAATAGACAATTTTGCTATTTCTGCTCATTTCATTACTTCTTCCGTTGTGGGTTTCACTGTGTCTTTCCATGTTTGTGAATATAAGAGTCTCACTGCTGGATATTATCTGATCGAATAAAAGTTGGAACTATTGAGCAGTGGCTTATTCATTAAATGATCGTGTCCTTTGCTCCTAGTACTGTTTTCCTCTTTTGGAAAGTAAAATAATTAGGAAATACATGCTAATAAACTCTACATTTCATCTGGGTTCTGGTTGCTGTTGTACCCATATTTTCCCAAAAATAAGATCTTGTCTTTTTTTTTCCCCATCAAAAAAAGACACCAGGCTTTATTTTCGAGGGGGGGGGGGTGTCGTCCACTGACTCATCTCACTTGCACTTTTCGGAGGCCTTCAGGCTATGCTGGCAAGGCTTTCCCGAAGGCCTGTGCAGCTGATAACAGAGCTCCGGATTGATCTGGAGCTCTGTTATCGGCTGCAGAAGCCTTTGGGAAAGCCTTGCTGGCTGCAGAAGAAATGGGCTGGCTAGGCAGGTGTCGAGGCCTGGCTGCAACTGTCCAAAGGTAGGTAGTAGTAGGGCAGCTTCACACACACCCCCATCCCCACCCTAGCTTGTGGCGGGGTCTTAATTTGGGTTTATTTGGGGGATAGGGCTTATTTTTTGCACACATGTAAAAATCAGGCTAGGACTTACATTCGGTGTAGATCGTATTTTCGGGGAAACACTGTACATACCGTATTTTTCAGAGTATAAGACACACCTTTTTCCCCCCAAAAAGAGGGTGAAAATCTGGGTGTGTCTTATACTCCGAATGTAACCCTGCCCAGCTTCACAAACGAAAATTTCAGAGGCTGAAAGAAGCTTCAGAAAAAAAAGCCTCTGAAAGGCTTTTATCTAAAATAACATGGCAAACAACAAAAGAAGAATCAGTAAAGGTTCTAACCCAAACTATGTTAACAAATCTGGAGAATGACACAATAACCAACAGATCCGGAAGTGGTTAATCTATATACCAATACCAAGGAAAGGAGATTGAACAGAGTACAGATAGTCCTTCAGAAAAAAAGCCTCTGAAAGAAGCTTCAGAAAAAAAGCCTCTGAAAGAAGCTTCAGAAAAAAAGCCTTTTTTTCTGAAGCTCTGTTTCGGAGGCTTTCAGAGGCAGAAAAAAAAGCAAGGCACAGAGCTCATAACCAAGGAACCTGTTGCTAAAATTCATTTCTGGAAACAGCTGATTGGGGGTATTCCAGGAGGCTGATCCATCCACCAATCAGCTTTTTATTTTCCTCCCCAAAAACTAAGGTGCGTCTTATACTCTGAAAAATAAGGTAATTTGGGGGATTTACATAGCACCCTTAACTGGCCCATTTTCTGGGGAGTTTTTTTTTTACAATACACTGAATCATAAATTACCTTACGGGCTGAATTCACACCACATGCTAATCTACCAAAGTTTTTTCCCTCTTCTCCCTGCAGGGTGTGGATGACGCTTTTTACACATTAGTCCGGGAGATCCGGAAGCACAAAGAGAAGATGAGCAAAAATGGCAAAAAGAAGAAAAAGAAGTCCAAGACGAAATGTATAATCATGTAAAATGAATTCAAAATACTGTCAATCCTTTATCCGCCAAGGGTCCTTCGGTTAAACCCGACTCGTTTTTTCTACCGTTCACACTAAATTATTAGAACAAAACATTTTTAACATCACTTTTTTCCTTCCATCGCGTTGTTTCCTGAACCTGCCAACTATATCGTTTCCCCCCGCGGCTTATTTTCCTCACGGTGGAAAAATAAGTACTGAACATTCCGGAAAGCTGGTTCTTCAACTTCTCCACGCTTGTGAAACACAAATCGACAAATCCTCCTGACAGTTCTTCTTCCAAGTCTCTTGACGCACGCAGAATCTTCTAATTGTCTTCTGGCTTGTTTTCGTTTTGTTTTGCTTTTCCTCCAGAAAGTTTGAGACTTTTCCGCACTTTTGAGGACCAGCCTTAGAGTTAAATGGGAGGCTGGAACGTCAACGGTGGTAGCAAATAAACATCGTTTTCCTTCTCTGGGGCTCGGTTTTATGCATGATGTTCCTTGCTCCAGGGGTAGGAAGGAGGAACTGGGATTTTTATCTCATCCAGGACAGCATTTTTACCATTCTAGACAGACTATAATGTTTCACTGAAGTTGAGGTCAGGGTTCCTACGGATGCCCTAATTAAATCATGAGCTTTGCATGTTCCCAAATGAAGCCAACTCTAACCCCACGTAATTTATGGCCCCAATCATGACCCTGTTTCCCCCCAGGGTGTGTCATCAATCACATTCACCAACGGAGCAATTTCATGGGTTGTAGAGATCACTCCCCTCTGGCCGCTGAGGGTAACCCTGGGAGATAGCCTTGAGAAAGAAACGTCTGGAATGTGCTTTTGTTTATGGCTGCCATGCTGCTTTGTCGGTTTCCCATCCCCCCTTGCTTATGGCAACTCGAGAGCAGGCCAGGGATGCTTTGCGAATTGACATTTAGATCACCTCAGTCCCATTTGGCGTCCCCTCCCCCACATCTTCTGAAATTGCATCCCTGAAATGTGATAAGACTTTTCCAAAAGAAGAGAATATTTGTAGCTCAGGGTCAAACTGTGGAGTCTTGGGTTCTATCTTGAGCTTGGCTTGTTTACTTGCAGACGTTTAATAACCCATCTAGATTACATCATCAGTACTACCGGTAGAAGGGAGTGGATGTTACTCTCATTTTAAATGCAATAGCTTGCCTTGTTGGTGAGGAGTGTTTTCTCCTTAATAGTTCCCTGATTAGGCTTACTTCCTCCCTCCAACATTGACAGAACAATCTGCTAAATATAAACTTCTAACTTAACGCTGTATATAAACAGAGAGTGAACCCCACTCCTTTCTAGCACTGATAGTGTTACCTAGTCTGGTAACGAAATGTCTGCAACTAAACAACCAAGCTCAGAGCACCAAGGACTCTACAGTCTTTCCACAAACAGAAGTAGAGTTTCCTACCAAAGGTAAGTGTAAAAGAGGTGTGTAAATCAGAGGCAAGAATTAATCCATCTCAAACCCCAAACTAAACCACCTCCACAGGCGTTGGGTAGAAGACATCATCACTATGCATCATTGCCCCGTTTTGGCTCTCAGGAGGCTGCAGGGAGGCCTACTAGGCCCAAAATGGGGTGCCCTCCCCCCGCCAGCCCATTTTGGATCTCAGGGGGCTGAGTGATGCCTGCCACACCCCATGGCCACGCCCTCCATGGCCACGCCCACCCAGCCAATCATTAGGGCAGAGAACCAGTTAAAATTATTTGAATCCCACCACTGCACATAACCCAAACACTGGGAAACAACAGGCAGAGCTTGATCAACGTGAACAATTCGGTGTGGCTGAATCTCTTGGGCCTATTTTACTAAATAAAACGGAGAAAAAACTTTGAGGTGTAAGTGTAAGGGTTAAGTTGGGGTGGGGGACCTATGGTCCTTTGATGACCTGTGGACTTCAAATCCCAGAATTCCTGAGCCAGCATGGGATTCTGGGATTTGAAGTCCGCAGGTCATCCAAGGGCCATAGTTCTCCACCCCTGGCTTAAGAGCAGTGTTTCTCAACCTTGGCAAGCTTGGAAATGTCTGGACTTCAACTCCCAGAATTCCCCAGCAGGTTGCCAAGGTTGATGGTCCACAATCGGGCATACAGGTTATCTTCCATTTAACAACCTTTCATTGAGTGACCATTTGAAATTACAACAACCTTGGAAAAAGTTGACTTAATAACCAATTTTTCACATGACGGTTGCAGTGTTCGCCCCCCCCCCCATGGTCACATGATCAAAATTCGGCCGTTTGGCAACTGGCATATATTTATGACGATTGCCACGTCCCAGGGTCATGTCATCACCTTCTGCGAAGCAAAGTCAATGGGGAAGGCAGATTCACTTAACGACCCCATTATTGTTTTAACAGCTGCAACGATTCACTGAGGCAAGAAAGGCAAAAAACTCAACAATTGCCTCGCTTAGTAACCAAAATTTGGGGCTCGATTATGGTCGTAAATTGAGGACTACCTGGAATTTAGGGAGAAATAAGAACAGAGCAATTGGATCCCCAGCTGAATGCAGCTTGCAGATATCCATACTTGGTTAACCAAGTATGATTTAGATATTTATAACAAGATTCATTTTTTTTTTTCAATTGTGGGAAAGAGGAGGCTGCTAAGATAACGCCAGGCAAGTTCCCCTGTGAGGTTTCATGGATCCCGAATTTTCAGAGAAATGGATTACTCAGTTATCTCCCAGCTTCTTTATCTTCTCTTTCTCTTTATTTGATCTGTATACCGCCCTACTCCCAAAGGACTCAGGGCGGCGAACATCCAAACAGTAAAAATACATAAATACAAAATTTTAAAAACAGAGTAAAATTGAATTAAATAATTTGGCCCAGACAGATTAAAACACCCCAATCATTTAAAAACCGATTAAAATTTGCATAATTAAAAAAGAGGGGAAAAGATTAGGCCAGGCCCGCCTGGTGGAATGAGTTTGGTCTGTCCTTTAAAAATCAAGCCTTCCTAAAAGGAACTGATCAGCCCCAAAGAATCTTGATTCTTGCCTCACAATCAGGAGGATGTGAGTTCGATCCTAGCTAGAGGCAGATTCTGCTGCCTGGACGGGGTTAGACTAGATGACCTGTAAGATCCCTTCCAACTCTGTTAAACTGTTATATTAACATTGTAGTTTTCATCACCCAATACATTTAATCAGACCAGTTAAATGTGGCCACATTTACAAAATATGCTTAGTTTAATTATCATTAGCCTTGATTGGATTTTTTTTATGAGGGTGTTGTGTGAATCCAGCCCTTGAAGCTAGTTTGTCATTCACGGTAACAGTTGTGAAACCAGAAACAAATTGAGCATCAGTTAAGTGGCACCAGCCCATCTTACTCAATATGTTAGAAGCTGATAAAATACTTAGAAGCCTTTATTTTAAATAACGATAATGCTGGAGGCTGGTGCTTTGCTTTTGTCAGCTTCCCATTTCTTTATTGCTTTATTTTTAGGAAAAAAATTAAGGTGAAATCAGGCGACAGAAACAAACATGGAGGAATGGAGGTGGTTATAAAGCTATATATTACTGATCTCAACATTTCTCAAAAGCTCATCCCTGCAGGAATTTTGGCTAAGCCTATTAGTGGATTACAGAATAAAAGAGTTGGAAGGTACCTCGGAGGCTATCTACACCAACCCCAGAATTTCCAGAATTCTATTTCTTCCTTCCATTCATCCTTCTTTAAAAAAAATTTGATTTATATGTCGCCCTCCTCCAGAAACTCAGGGCGGCTTACAATGCGTTAAACAACAGCCTTCACACTTTTGTATATTTATACAAAGTCAGCTTATTGCCCCCACAAACTGGGTCCTCAATTTACCTACCTTAGAAAGGATGGAAGGCTGAGTTAACCTTGAGCCTGGTAAGATTCGAACTTACAGTAATTGCTGCTATTAATCACAATGCTTTTAGTCTGCTGAGCTATCCAGGCTCCAAATGAAGGTAAAGGTCCTTTAAAGTACAGAAATAGCTTTAGCCTATGAAAACTAATGGTCACTTTTTTCTCACATAACCAATGTACATAACCAACGTTATGTTCAACATACATTGTACATATTCAGGGGGTTTTCTGCAACCCCTGAATTTCAGCCATGTGATATGTTTTGGGTGTCAGATTGGATATATTTACCTTCTCATCTCCATCCATAGAATAATGTGAGACCTCTTCCCTTTTTAAGGTGCTAAAACATTTAATGGGGCAGAATGAAGTTGGGCCCAATCTATTATTTCTCCATTAAAAAAAAAGTTTATCTTTTTATGTTTGCAGTCACTACTGTGACTGACACTTGTCACTTTCAGTTGCAGAGCTTTCTTTTAAAAAAAAAAGTCATATTACTATCACTACTGTTAACAGATTAACAGAGGGACCTTGGAGGTCATTTAGTCCAACCCCTTGCCCAAGCGGGAGACCCTACACCATTTCTGACAGATGGCAGTCCAGTCTCTTCTTGAAAGCATCCAATGATGAAGCTCCCACAACTTCCAAAGGCAACTTCTGTTCCAATGGTTGATTGTTCTCATGGTCAGAAAAAATTCTCCTTATGTCTAAAGGTTGAACCTCTCCTCGGTCAATTTCCATCCATTATTCCTTGTCTGGTCTTCAGGTGCTTTGGAAAATAGCTTGACCCCTTCCTCTCCGTGGCAGCCCCTCAAATATTGGAAGACAGCTCTCATGTCTCCCATGGTCCTTGTCTTTACTAGACTAGCCATGCCCAGTTCCTGCAACCGTTCATCATATATTTTAGCTTCCCCTAATCATCCTGGTTACTCTTCTCTGCACTCTTTCTAGAGTCTCAACATCTTTTTTTTTATAGTCCGGTGGCCAAAACTGGATGCAGTATTCTAGCTATGGTCTTACTGGTGAAACCCTATTCATTTGCTCAATCTGTTTTTTATTCCTGTTCGCATAATTTTGATCTCTGGCCTGAGAACATTGCCAGTGCCTGAGTTTCAAAGCCAATTTAAGATTAATGATTGGCTAATTTATCGATGTGCTCAAAAGTGATTTATTTATATGGATGTCCTTTACCTGCTCCAAAGCACTTCAGAACTGACTCTGAAGCATCGCACAGACCTATCGCTTATGATATTTCTTATATTGGGTGTTTTGGGAATCCCTCGGTCTGTTACCTGTGCTGTGGGAATGAGGTCAGCCTAAAGCTAGTTCAGATAAGGCGGGTGTGGCCTTCTACAGGAGCGGTGTGGAAATAACCTGGTTATGAACCGGTTCTGGCAGACAGATGTTTTGATTAGTCAGCTATGCAAAGATGCACGTAAGTGTAATATAAAATTCCCACAGATCTGACTGCGTTCAGGTGTTGTATTCTTATTCGCCGGGCAACAGATTATTCCAGATCATGCAACATCTTCCTGGCCTTAATGCAACCAGGGAGAATAATTCTGGGAATTATGGTGCCTCAATCCATTTAAACTGCTGTTTCTTAAAATATTGGAAGTGCAGGCAACCTTATTGGTTAAATGCATGTAAAGTCACTATAACAAAAAATATAACTGTCTTTGTTTTCCAGGTAGCTGATATGAATTCCTTATGCTTTATTTTAACCCCACCTTAAAAGTAAAAGTAAAGGTTCCCCTCGCACATATGTGCTAGTTGTTCCCAACTCTAGGGGGCGGTGCTCATCTCCAAAGTCGAAGAGCCAGCGCTGTCCGAAGACGTCTCCGTTGGCCATCATGCCTTAACACCAAAGGTGTACGGAACGCTGTTACCTTCCCACCGAAAGTGGCCCCTATTCTTCTACTTGCATTTTTTTACGTGCTTTCAAACTGCTAGGTTGGCAGAAGCTGGGACAAGTAACGGGAGCTCACCCCGTTACGCGGCACTAGGGATTTGAACCGCTGACCTTTCGATCGACAAGCTCAGCGTCTTAGCCACTGAGCCACCACGTCTTTAAAAATACCGTAAAAGTACTCTATGTTTAATGCAGGAACTCCCACTTAAATTATCCCTGAATTAAACATCCTTTCTATTTTGGCCCTTAGTCTCAATGGAGCACTGAATCTATGTGTCAGGTTTGCATTAGCAAGAGACGCAGTATCCAAATGCAGTTTGTACTTGATTTGATTGATTTGATTTTGATTTTATTGGATTTATATACCGCCCTACTCCCGAAGGACTCAGGGCGGTGTACAGCCAACAATAAAAAATACATAAATACAAAATTTAAAACCCAACTAAAAACAGATTAAATAAATTTGGCCCAGACAGAATTAAAACACCCCAAATAATTTAAAACAGATTAAAATTTAACACTAAAAATGGAGAGTGGTTAGGCCAGGCCCGCCTGGTGAAATAAAAAAGTCTTAAGAGCGCGGCGGAAGGTGGGCAGATCCGGGATCCTCCGTATCTCTGGGGGGAGCTCCTTCCAGATAGTAGGTGCCCCTACTTTAACCTGTGCCTAGTTTTAACTCCATTGTTGCATCCAATTTTGAAATGGTGTTACAATGACTGCAAGGCACTCTTTCTCAGTGGGTGAAAATATGAAGGAAAACTCACTGAGTGGTGAATTTACCTTCTCCAAAGCCGGCATGGGGGAAAAAAAATGCAAGCTATGCAGCAAACTTGGGCAGATTCATTTCTGTGTTTTACATTTGCATCAGTAGCACAGGTAGAGTTAGTCCTTGACTTACAACCGTTCATTTAGTGAACGTTCAAAGTTACAAAAGCCCTGGAAAAAAGTGGCATGGCCACTTTTCATACTTATGACTATTGCAGCATCCCCCTGGTCATGTGATCAAAATTTGGATGCTTGGCAACTGGTTCATATTAATGACATTGGAGTGCCCGGGTGTCATGTGATCATCTTTCGTGACCTGACCAGCAAATCGATGGGGGAGCCAGATTCAGTTAACAACCATCTTACTCGCTTTAACAACTGTCGTGATTCACTTAACAACTGTCGCAAGGAAGGTCGTAAAAAAAAACGCAAAATTCACTTAACTGTCTCGCTTAGCAACAGAAATGTTGGGTTCAGTTGCGGTCCTAAGTCGAGGACTAACTGGACAGCAATACTGATTTAAAAGGGCGGAGGGAGGAAAATACTGTAATAATTTAGAGAAAGGATTTAGTGCAATGTTTCCCAACTTTAACCACATTAAAATGTATGGACTTCCAACTCCCAGAATTCCCCAACCAGTGTAACTGCCTGAGGAATTCTGGGAGTTGAAGTCCACGTATGCGTTTCTTGGAGCAACATAGGTTTACTGGAAGGAATGCATATCTGGAGATAAATTTCCAAATCTAAAGCG
Organism: Coluber constrictor foxii; assembly: GCA_038048745.1. Taxonomy (NCBI): domain Eukaryota; kingdom Metazoa; phylum Chordata; class Lepidosauria; order Squamata; family Colubridae; genus Coluber; species Coluber constrictor. Next base: position 85,502,568 of record CM075964.1, on the reverse strand, counting down.
GTAGCAAGTTTCGTATTGATTTCATTCTAAAAGATAATATTGCTTTCAGTCTTTGCAAAGTCTCTCCTAAACTTGCTAAACTTACTAGTTTAGTTCTATTGTTATGATTTTCTTTTGGAAACTAAATCTGTGTTTCACCTGCCCTTCCTTATCTCAAATGCCAAATTTCTTACAAGGACTATTTCTGAAAGCGGCAGTGTGTTAACGTAGAACCATGATGGCAAACCTGTGGCACGCAGAGCCATATCAGTGGGCATGCAAGAATTGCCGTAGTTCAGCTCTGGCACGCATGCGCACGCCAGTCACCTGGTTTTCGGGCCTTCCGTGCCCACCGGAAGTCGGGAAACAGGCTGTTTCCAGCCTCTGGAGGGTCTCCGGGGGAGAGAAGGCCCGTTTTTTGCTCTCCCCAGGCTCCAGAGAATTTCTAGGTCTCACCGGAAGTCAGCAAACAAACTGTTTCTGGCCTTCTGAGGGCCTCCAGGGGCGGGGGGGGGAGGCCATTTTAGTCCTCCCTAGGCTCCAATAAAGCCTCTGGAGCCTAGGGAGGGCGAAAAATGGGCTTACTGGGCCCACCGGACCATCACATGCCAAAAGCAGGGGGAGCTCAGTGGCGTCGCGTGGGCATGAATTATGGGTGTGGGCACACGCACGTGACACCCCGCGCTCTCCCCACTTTTGGCATGCGACGGCCAAAAGGTTAACCATCACTGACCTAGAATATATTTTAACTATTTTTGTATAGTATAAACTAAAGCAGGTATTTCATAAATGTGCTTTTTTCTGTTGTTGTTTGGAGGCAGGACAATTGAACGACGTTAAGGGGTTTTTTCTTAGTTTTATTTTGGCCACCTGACCTCAGGATGTTGGTCACTGGCGTCTGAAGGTCACCCACCGTTCACTTAAACCTTTGCAAAAGATTTACTAGCTGCACGTGCTGTGAAATGCTATGAAAGCTACACATCAACAACAATGTTGCTGTCAGTGTACTTAATAAAAAGGAAAAGAGTTTGTGGATCATTCTCCATTTCTGTCCTCAAGAAGCAAAATCTCCAAACTTCCTGAGATGGCTAAACTTTGATCAGAGAGAAAACAATATAGGGTTATTAATGTCTTGCAAACCCTTTAGACACTTTTTGCATGAAATTGAAAAAAATGTTAATGACTTCTGATTAGATAGACTATATTTCTACCTAAATTTTGGCAAAAAGTTCAAGTTCCAAATTAGGCTGGATAGGCCAGAAGATCCTGAGGAGAAAAAAATATGTAAAAATATTTCCCCCTATGCATCTCTATTATTGACACCTGCATCCAAATTCTATTTCCTGGTCACAAGATCCAGGATAGAGTCTGCGCAGAAGACCCTGGACTTCCCAGTGCCATGGGTGGAATTCAGCCAGTTTGGACCAGTTTGCACGAACTGGTTATGATTTTGCGCAGTTCGGAGAACTGGTAAAATTTACCCCTGGCTGGACCCACCCGCTATGCCCCACCCCACCCTATATATTATCTTTCCTTCGCCACGTGATCCAGCTAATCTCTGTGCCTTGCCGCTCTGCTCACCAAAGGTAAGCATGCCACCCGCTCGCCCTTCGCCTCAGGTCCGGGCCCAGGGCCATTCCCCAGCATCCAGCCCGTGGGCCATGAGTTTGACACCTCTACTGTAGACCAACCAGATGCTTACAAGACGTTCACATCAGATGGTGATGGCCTTCATCCAGGGGTCAAATCCAGCAGGTTCTGGAGAATCGGTAGCAGAAATTTTGAGTAGTTCAGAGAACCGTCAAAAACCACATCTGGCTGGCCCCCGAATGGGGAGGGAATGGGGATTTTGCAGTATCTTTCCCTTGCCACACCCACCAAGCCACACCACACCCACCAAGCCACGCCCACAGAACCGATAAAAAAAAATTTAATTTCACCACTGCCTTCATCCAATTACACCCAAAAGCTGGCATGGAAGATACGTTGTCTGTGATACTGGGAGAATTAGCTTCCGTGAAGACTATTAGTTCTCCAGTCTTAAATCTAGTTTTAAATCTATACTTTTAACCATTTTAAATCTTATCTCAATTAATAGCCATCACCCACCCTGATGATAGCAGAGGCCTCTCTGGCTTTGCCTGATTTCTGCAGAACGAACGAACAAATGCATCATTCAAACAGATTTTATTATTACCATCACAGGCCGATCACCCATCAAAATTTAACCCCTGGGCTACACACACCTTGCAGACTTTACAACTGGTTGGTGCTCAACTGTCCTCGTAGTATCGTTGTTTCAGAGCTCGGTATTTTCGGAGGAAATACAAGGCTTCCAGTTCTTTGATGACAAATTTGCCTCTGGCAATCAGTTTTTTGATTTCTTCTGGATCCTTCACTTCCTTATTTTTCAGGAAGGCTGACTTGAGTCGGGTTCGAAAATAGTCGGCCCCTTTGGGGTACTCCTTTCCCAGATACAGAAGCTTCAAAACACAAGAAAAGGTTTTGCTTTACACATTCAACAATTCAGAGGAATTCTTATTTAGGTCCAGTTCCTCTGCCTGTCCTAACCAGCTGTCCTTCAAATGGCTGGACATAAACTCCCATCTGGCTGGGGATTACAGGTCCAACATTTTCAGAGGTTCACCCACTGGGAGAAGGCGGAGTTACTCCTCAGAACTTACGTTTTTGTACAGATTCAGTACTTCGTATCTGAGAGGGTTGGCCATGTTGTCAGTTGAGACATACATCCGCTTTATTCATGAGGACTGGCATATTTACCTGAAAAACAATCAGTTTAAAAATGAGGTGCATGATGAAACCTGAACAGCTCACTTTATTATTTCATTTCATTTCATTTCATTTCATTTCATTTATTAGATTTATATACTGCCCTTCTCCTTGCGGACTTAGGGCGGTGAACAGCCAGAAATAAAAAACAGATTTTACAAAAGTTAAAAGAATTCTAAAAGCAACTAATATAAAATTTGGCCCATAATTTTAAACAGTTCAATTAATAATTAATATCAAACTCTAAAAATTTACCATGGGATCAGGCCAGTCCGGCTAACTGAAAAAAGTAAGTTTTTAAGGCCCGACAAAAAGTCCGGAGGTCGGAGATCGTTCGCAACTCTGGAGGAAGGTCGTTCCAGAGGGTAGAGCTACCACAGAGAAGGCTCTCCCCCTGTGGGTCGCCAGCCGGCATTGTCCTAAGGAGGCCCTCTCTGTGGGAGCGAACCGGCCGATGGGAGGCAATTGGTGGCAGGAGGTCCCGTAAGTACCCTGGTCCTAAGCCATGGAGCGCTTTAAAGGTGATTACCAACACCTTGAAGCGCACCCGGAAGTCCACCGGCAATCAATGCAGCTCACACAGGAGAGGTGTCACATGGGAGCGCCCTGTCGCTTCCATAATCCCCCGCGCGGCCGCATTCTGCACCAGTTGAATCCTCCGGGTGCATCCCAAGGGAGCCCCATGTAGAGATAGTCCTCAGATAGTCCTCGACTTATGACCAGCCAGTGGGCCCCAAAATTTCCATCACTAAGCAGGAATAGTTGTTAAGTAAATTTGGTCCTTTCTTGCCTCAGTTGTTAAGTGAACTATGGCAGTTATTAAGTCAGCAATACAGTTGTTAGGTGAATCAGTCTCCCCACATTGACTTTGCTTGTCAAGGTCGCAAAAGGTGATCACAAGACCCTGGGCCCAGGGGTGGGTTCTACTTATGTTTACTACTGGTTCGCATCGCGCGCGTATTCTTCTGAGCATGCTCAGATCACCTATAATGACATCTGGGTCAGTGGGCAGAGCCTCCTGCCGGTTTTACTACCGATTCTTGCGAACCGGTCTGAACCGGGGGGGGGGGTGGTAACCCACCACTGCCTGGGACACTGCAACCGTTATAAATACGAATCAGCTGCCACGCATCTGGATTTAGATCACACGACCGTAGGGATGTCATGTGAAAACCTATCATAAATCACTTTCCTCAGTGCCGTTGTAACTTGGATGGTTGTAAATCAAGGACCAGCTCCAATTCCTCCTGAACACAATCTCTCAACAGGTGGATTTCCACATACTCCTTTGATGTTCCTTTTACACAGATTCAGAAAAAAAACATATTCTGCCAATAATTGCTAGGTATCGTGGCCATTCCAACACTGCTTATCTCCAGCGGCTGCTTAAGGAAGAACAGTCCATAACTACAGCGCAAGTGTCTAGATTCTGCACAGCAGCACTGAGCATTCGTGACAAACACATATCTAATCCACCATTTATTGTTGTTAGTTGCGAAGTTGTGTTGTGTTGCCCATCGCGACCCCATAGATAACCTTCCTCCAGGCCTTCCTGTCCTTTACCATTCTCCTAATCCACCATAATTATGTTATATAACCGTGATGGCGAAACTGTGGCACGCCATATCGGTGGGCACGCGAGTGCTGCCGTAGCTTAACTCCAGTGCGCATGTGGGGACCGGCCAACTGATTTTTGAGCCTTCAGGGCCCACCGGAAGTCGGGAAACGGGCCATTTCCTGCCTCCAGATGGCCTCAGGGGTGGGGTGGGGTGGGAGGAGGCTGTTTTTGCCCTCCCCAGGTTCCAAGAAA